>JAQQSU010000415.1:0-24710 GCA_028627135.1 Pseudochirops cupreus | reverse complement strand
AACCACCCCCAAGTCCAGTCAACACGCACCGGGGCAGCCCCCCCACCCCCGCCCCTGCCGGACAAGAGCCTGGCTCACTCCCCCTCCCTCAGCCCTGCCCGAAAGGTCCCTCGCGCACTGCAGCCGGAGCCGCCGCGGCGAGATGCCAGTCGGGTAGCGCAGGTCGGCTCACAGCCGTTACAAAAGGGGTTCGGGGGCCGAAAGAAATGCAACGGTTAACGGCCCCCACCCGCAGTTGCCGGTCTGGGTGGACGTAAGCACCCGACCTATTCTCAGCTCTCAGCCTCCTCCGCCTCCCGCCATCCACCCTCCCCCCCTTTTCCTGAAGACAGACACAAACAAGCCCAGCCGCGGAGTGAGGACAGCGCAAGACAAAAATCACTCGAGCAGCTCTGACCTCTCCTACGGCCCCGCGCACCACAGCCACAGCCGGACAGAGTCCGTCGCGGTGCCTCGGGCCCCAGTCGCAGCTTTCATTCCTCAACCGAAACTTTCCCACTTACCAAACCCGTCGCCATTACCAAGTCTTTCAAGCTTCTCCTTCCCCCTCCCCTCAACCCCCTGGGGGCCGAGCCTCCACCTAGCTCTCTCGTCCTTTCATTGGTCTGAGGAGTCGCCATTCGACCATTCTTCCCCTCCCATTGGGCATTTTGGATGTCTGTCGTGGAGGGCGGGCACATGTTGACTTTCTACTTCTGTTGATTGGGAAGTGTGATGCGTCAATCATAGGAGCAAGCTATTCGGATTGGATCACTGCCGAGACTCCGAAGGTATACGCCAAACTTTGTCACCGACATGAATTGTGGGGATGTAGTCTCTAACCGCCACTTTGAATGAAGAGAGAGGCAGGTTGATGGAATGCAGTGGACTACAACTCCCAGAACTCTAGGCGCGCCCCTGCCTTGATAGTAAACAAGAGTCATTGGGACACGTGTATCAGCCCGTTTGTTTTGGTGTCTGAAGGAAAAAGGAGGGGGCGAGGAAGGAGGGAGTGTTTTCATTCTTGGTCTTTCCTTGTCTTCATTTGGACATCTCTACAACACTTAGAGCAACCCAAGCCTTTGGTGCAATACTTTTTGCTATTCAGAGAAATCTCCTTGCTGGCCACATGACAGGAGACCAAAGAGGCTGTTTATAAAGATGAATTCACAAAAGAAACCATCTAAAGAATGGTCCTGAGAATGTCAGAGGAAGGGGTCCCATTGATAGGACTGAACTTTCTGTAACATGTCCTTGTCAAAAAGCAGTTGTCTCAATTGCAATGTTTTTCCTGGAGAGGGAGGTGAAAGAGTTTGAAGTCTTTGTGTGGACACGCAGGATGTGATATAATAGCTATGCCTTTTCTCTTGCTTAGTTGTATCCACAGTAAACAGAAAGCTGGCCGGGTTATTTTTCTTCAGTAGAAACATGTGAGTTAAACTAATTTCAATTTTCTAAAATTTTCACTCGATTTCTTCGGGAAGGTTGAGTTTATGTCTTCAAAACAGCTTTAAAATTTTTCTTCCTGTAATCAAGAAGAAAGCTGTCCTTCCACTCCTTTTCCAGTAGGCGCTCCTCCTTGCCAAAGCTACTGAGACACTGAGTCACAGCGTAGGGGTGGTGATGACTTGGGTTTTATTGTTATAATTCACTTTAAACACCTTTGCGGTTGGGTGTATTTCATCGATAATTCGTATTTTCACATTCACATCAAGCATTTTCTCTAATCACTTCACGCTTTTATTATATTGGAAATGCTTCAAATTAGATCTTGGATTTCTAAACTGGATTCTTAAAAATAAAAAAAAATTAAAAAGGAAAATGTAGATTTATAGCCGAGTTTGTGAAATTGTACAAATGTAAAACTATAGAATCTACTTGGTAAAATGCCCTTGGACATTTAAAGGGAAAAATGTTTCCTCTACATAACAGGGATTCTTACCCTTTTTTGTATTTTGGACTCCTTTAGGGGGAGGAAAACAAAACAAAACAAAACAAAACAAAGTGCTCAGACCCCAGATTAAGAAATACTTTATACAATAATGCTCTCTGCTCTGTGGATATTTTATCACTGACCAAGTACATCCATTCTGGATATTGACCAAGATGTCAGCTATTATTACATTGAAATTTTCTATTTAGAGAAAACAAGATGAAAATATGGTCAATAAAAACAAGAGACTATTAAAGGGAAATACATTTAGAACAGAATTTGTATGTTTTAACTTTAAAAGACTTTTAGATAGTAGATCTTAAAATAATAGTATAGAAACACCTGATTTAGAAACAGCTCATTTGATCCTTATGACAACCCCATGGGGTAGATTCTACCTGGATTATTTTGCCTATTTTTAAACAAGAAAACAGATTAAAGAACCACATGGTAACAGGGATTCTAACAGCAAAAAAAGGTCTCTCCTGCTTTCAGGTTCATTACGCTTTCCATCACAGCATACTATTTTTACAAGATAATAGATCAAAACCAGTAATCTTCCATCTTATCACTAGTGTGATTAAAAAAAGTAAATTTCTGACAGATCAAGCTAAATGTGCCCAGAAATGGAAATGAATGCTCTACTGTTCTTTTTTTGTTTATTTTGCTTTTTTTGGAGGGGGGAAAGCAGGGCAATTGGGGTTAAGTGGCTTGCCTAAGGTCACAGGGCTAATAGATGTTAAGAGTCTGAGGCTGGATTTGAACTCAGGTCCTCCTGATTCCAAGGCTGCTGCTCTAGTCACTGTGTCACTTAGCAACCCCTCTATTGTTCTTAAAAATAACAAATTAGTTTCAATTAATTATTTTGTAATTAAGGTCTTACCAAGTTACTTCTGGAAATTTCAATTACCTCACTCCTAGGTAATCAACCCATTGGCTATATATATGTGTATGTATGTATGTATGTATGTGTGTATGTATGTATATATATATATATGCTGTAAATCAGTTCATTGGTTACACACACACACACACACACACACACACACACATACACACACATGCTGTAAGCGACCATTTTATAGCGAAATTGAGGACATGGACAACTGAGAACGCTGACCATGGACAGTTGCCTAGAGTGAATCCTCACAGTCATTAGTTTCCCTTTTCCCTATCTAGTGTCATTATGCACCTATATGATCTGCCTTCATTTCAGGTTAAGTTTCTGTAGTGTTTCTGTAAGGAGAAACTTTGTGATACTTTGTGCAAAAAAATCTTAGGGGAGGTATTAGGGAAGGGAATACCCAGTTATTAAACACTAGGTAGTTGACAAATAACTCATTTGATCCACACAACAGCCCTGGAATGTAGGCACTATTATTGTGCCCATTTTACAACTGAGGAAACTGAGACAGATTAAGTGACTTGCCCAAGGTCACAGAGCTAGAACAGTGTCTGAGGCCAGGTTTAAACTCAGGTCTTCCTGAATTGCATAGTCCTGACTCCAGATTCACTCTATTGTGCCACCGAGCTGCCATGGGAAGACAGCTTAAACAAGACAGTTCTTTGTTAAAAGATTTAATACTCCCTTTAATCCATTTCCCTAAGAAAAGCCTTTTTCTTCTTTTTTTCCTGACCTATCACCCAGTTTTCTAAAAGATTTTTCTTAGAAGTCTGGAAAAGGCTTTGAAGAAAAATATTTTTAATACTTTTAAAGAAACTTAAAAGGAAGTTTTTAATATGGTTCCACGCTGGGAACTTCAGGATATGGATTATCTATAAACCTTTACAAATGTGGGTAACAGTGGTCCTTCAACTCTTTTACAAGCTAACTCCCTGTCTCTGTCTGTCTGTCTCTCTGACTCTTTTTATATTTGCACAAACATGTACATACTGAAACACATGTGTAATATAAGACAATCATCTGAATGTAATATTAATAAGGAATCTACACCTTTTGAAGACAGAGTTAGAGGCTGATCCTTTAATCTTCTCAAGTTGACTAGGGGTAGGCTATTCATTGGAGATATTCACACTTTCTATAGGTAGATGTCTTCATCCTATTTCCAGTCACACTATCTTAAAATTATCTGTTTCTATACGTGTAAAATATCCCCCCAGTTACATGTTCAAACAATTTTTATCACTTTTTTGTTAAAGTTTTAAGTTCCAAGTTCTTGACCTTCCTTCTTCCCTCCCTCCCTCCTCTCTGAGACTAAACAATCTGATGTAGACTATACATGTGCAATCATGTAAAACATTTCCATATTTCTCATTTTGTACAAGAAGACTCAAAAGAAAAAGAAGGAAAGAAAATGAAAAAATAGCACTCTTCGGTCTGCATTCAAACAATATGCTTCATCAGTCCTTTGAGATGGTCTTGGATCATTGAATTGCTAAGAATAGCTAATTCATTCACAGTTCTTTATTGTACAATATTGCTGTTAACTATGTATAACATTCTCCTGGTTTTGTTCACTTTGCATCGGTTCATGTAAGCTTTTCCAGGTTTTTCTGAAATCAACCTGCTTATCATTTCCTATGGCGCAATAATATTTCTTTACAATCATATACCACAGCTTGTTTAGTCATTCCCAAGTCAATGGGGGCATCCCTTCAATTACCACAAAAAGAGCCACTATAAATATTTTAGATCTCCCACCCTTTTTCATACCACATAGCAGTGGTACTGCTGGATCAAAGGCTATGCACAATTTTATAGCACTTTTGGCATAGTTCCAAATTGCTCTCCAGAATGTTAACAATGAAATCTTAAATAATGATGGAGCCATAGAAAAAAATCAGAGAAACAAGAACTATGTAAAAGAAAATGATAATGATAAAATAACATAAAAAATTTCTGGGATGCAGCTAAAGCAGTTCTCAGTGGAAAAATCACATGTTCACAATCATACATAAACCAAATTGAAAAAGAAGCTTAATGCACTGAACATACATTTCAAAAAATCAGGGAATTAACAAAGTAAACACAGAAGAAGAGGTATTAAAAATTAGAGGAGAAATAGATAAATTTGAGAAAGAAAGCACAGAAATGATAAAACTAAAAGCTGATTTTTAAAAGACTAATAAAATTGATAAGCTCAGAGCTAATGTTATTAAAAAGAGAACAAAAAAATCAAATTTAAAAAATAGCAAATGAGCAGGTGAAATCACAGTAAAACCAGAATAAAAAGAATAATCAGAACACATTATGCATAGTTATATGCTAATAAAACTGGGAACACAAAAGAAATAGAGGAATATCTTCAAAATATATCTCAAACTATATCTTCAAAATATATCTCAAAAGATACCTCAAACTATCAGAAGACCAGTTCTTAAATAACCTGATTTCAGAAAAGGAAGTAGAGCTAGCTATAAAGGAACTACCAACAAAAAAACTTTTGAAGAACTTAGTTCCTCTACTTCACAAATTATTCTTAAAAATTGAGAAAGAAGCCTCCCAGTATCTTTGCATGAGACATATATAGTACAGATTCCTAAATTAGGGAAAGATAAAACATAGAAAACTATAGACCAGTATCATTAACGAATACTGGCTCAAAAATTTTAAACAAAAGCCTATCAAACAGATTACAGTGATTTAAGATATCATTTATCAACATCAGGTGGGATTTATACTAGGGATGAAAAGGATAGTTCAACATAATCATAATAAAACCCCAAACATCCAAAACCACATGATCATCTCAGTAGATGCAGAAAGAAGCCTTTGATAAAGTACAACATTTTTATGGTAAAAACCCTACAAAGTATAGACTCAGAGGGACTTTTTTTAATATCATAAAAAGCATCTGTCTAAACCCCAAAGCAAACATCATATGCAATGGGGATAAACCAGAACCTTTTCTAATACGGAGTGAAGCAAAGGTGCCCACTCTCCCCACTGTTACTTGATATAATTCTGGAAATTCTAGCAATAACAATAAGAAAAAATAAAGGAATTGAAGGAATAAAGATAAATAAAGAGAAGATAAATCTATGCCTTGTTTTCTGATGATATGATGTTTTACTTGGAAAACCAGAGGGAATCGGCAAAGATACTAAATGAGGCAATTAAGAGCTTTAGCAAAGATGCAAACTACAAAATAAATCCTCAAAAATTAACATTTCTATATAATAGCAAAACCCAAGCGATAATAGAAATGGCAGTCCCATTCCAAATAACCACGAGATGCATAAAACAAAAGTTTGGAGGCCCACCTCCCAAAGGACTTGTGTAGATTCAACTACCAAGCATTCCTTAGAGACTTAGAGAATAACCTAAATAGCTGGAGTACCGTTCTGTGCTTGTGGCTAAGGTGTGCCAGTATAATAAAGATGACAATACTAGCAAAATTAATTTTGCTATACCAATTAAGTTACCAAGAGGATACTTTACACCGCTTGACAAAATTATAACAAAATTTAAGGGAAATGAAGAAAAGAAGTCAGGACAAAGGGGTGATCGCATTTCCAGACCTCAAAGTATATTTTAAAGCAGCAGTCATCAGAGATCTTAAGGGAGATTCAGAAATAATAGAACCCAATAACTCACTTTGATAAGTGGAAAACATAAGTTACCTAGGGGGAAACTACCTATTTGATGAAAACTGCTGAGAAAACTGAAAAACAGTTTGGCAGAAATAAAGTTAAGACTAACACCTTGTACTACACTGTACAATACATTTTAAACAGATACATAATCACAGTATTAAAAAATGAGATCATGTGCCTCTCATATCTGTGGTTAAAAGATGTATTCTTAACCAAACAAGAGACAGAGGCAATGCAAAAGATAAAATAGGATTTCTTTGAAAAGGATTTGATATCCAAGGTATATGAACAGTAAATATACATAAGACTAATAGGCATTTAAAGGATATGAACAAACTGTTCTCAAAAGAATTGCAAAGTATTCACAACCACACCCCAAAATTGCCTCAAAATGCTAATAAGAGAAATGCAAATCAAAACAACTCTGAGGTTTTATGTCACATCATATGAATTGGAAAAAAAGACCAAAAAAAATGGCAACAGTAAATGGGTTGTGGAAAGAGGCACACTGACACATTCATTGTTGATGGAGCTGGGAAATAGTACAGTTTGGAATTATGCAGATAAAGTAACTAAAATGGCCACACCCATTACTAGGCTTATACCCTAAGGAAGTCTTTGATAAGAAAAAAGTCCTTATATACTCCAAAATATTTATAGCACTACTTTTTGTGTTAGCTAAGAATTGGAAACAAGGATATCTAGCAGTTAGGGAATGACTGAACAAAATGAGAATACTCTTGAACTGTAAGAAATGATTTATTGTTGTTCAGTCATTTCAATCATGTCCAACTTTGTGACCCTACGATACTGGAGTGTTCGCCATTTCGTTCTCCAGCTCCTTTTACAGATGAGGAAACTGAGGCAAACAGGGTTCAGTGGCTTGCCAGGGTCCCATAGCTAACAGGTATCTAAGGCCAGATTTGAATTCAAGAAGAAGAGTCTTCCAGACTCTGGGCCTGGCACTCCATCCACTGTGCTGCCTAGCACAGTGATGAAAACGGAGAAGCACGTAATAATCCATATGAATTGATGCGGAATGAAGTAGAATGAAGTAACTGCCCCAACAATGTAAATGAAAAGAACAAAAAAAAAATTATATCCGTATGTGTCCATGCATACATAGATATAATATACATATATGTAACACAATTATAAAGACCAAGTGGGACTCGAGGGAAGAGAAAGGTGAAGACACCTCTGTTCTGTGGCATCTCAGGGCAGAGTCCCTTACAGCCTTTGGGAGTCTGGACTGTTCAGTCTGAGACCGGCAGTTCTCACAATGGTCATGGCCTATCTTACTGGCTGCCACGGTGTCTGGCTTTCTAATTACCTTGGACTGCCCAGCCAACCTGGGGCCCTGTGCTCTGACTAGACACAAAGCCTGGTAGGCTGCATATGTCTCTGACAGATGTCTAGGCCTGCTGGAAGGCTGCAGTCTAGTTTGCTTATGCTGGTGCTGACTTGGCTGGTGGCCCCTTTTCTGATTACCTGTAGATTTTTGGCTTACTTTTTGTGCAGTTCTTCAGGATGTGGAATCATTTATTTTAGTTTCTCATTGGATTTGTTGATTCTTATTTATTCTAGATTTTTTTTTAATTTCAGGGTTTTGCTGTAGCAGGTATGTGGAAGCTGGGTGGTCTGCCATCTTAGGAACTCATGCACTTTATATGTAAATGGGGACTGGCTGTCCTCAGAGCATATACCATATGTTCTACCTATTGCCAAACCATTTAGTGGGGCTTGGTAAGCCTACTTCTGTAAGTGTCTGATGTCAAGCAAAAAAGTCTTCTCCTTCAGACCAGGTGTAGGAGTTCTCTGACCCTTTCCAGCCTGCTAACTACGTGGTCAAGAAATGGATTTTTGAATGGCTACTGCAATCCAAAACTGGATATGAATTCCAACAACGTTGACCAAAGCAACTCTCTTTTTTCGTGCCTGCCTATATTTGAGTGAGAAGCAAGCACTGCCAGTTGGGTAGAAAGCAACTCCAGTTGCGTAGAAATAGCTTGTACCCAGGCTGACATGAAGCCATGACCAAATGGTTCTCTACTTTGCTTCTGTCTCTGTTCTTTCTTGCCTTTTAAGGAAAACTTTTCAAGATGGAATATAATAGGCTGTGACCTCTTTAAGTTTCAAAATATCTTGCACTGGGAGTCTATACCTTTCTGCTGTGCCACCTGATCTCCAGCCCCAGATGAGAAAAAGAACTAGGACTTCCTCTTTCCATCTCTTGCTTTGCATGTCCCTGAGGGAATGTGGCTAGGGCCCAGGCTAGGCCAACTTCAATATGTGGCAGGGCAAGGCAATTTATACTTCCTACCACCAGCTTGCCTTCCAATTGGAATGTGGAGAATGTTTGGTGCTAGGATGAGCAACCTTCCCTTTGACCTCAGGCCTTTGATCTCCTTTGGAACCTGTGCCTGGAGGTAAGAGGAAAGTCAGTGGGAAATGGCATTTCCTTTTTCTGTGCATGGTCAACTTTCATCTGCTGTTCTATTTCCTACCTGATTTCTAGCCTTTAGAGAGGAGTAGCAGAATAAAGGGACCTCCCATCTGACCGTATGCCTTCTATCTCATTCTGCCCTCCTCCAGCCCAATCTTCAGCCTCTTTTGGGAAGAGGAATGGCACTTTCCACTCAGTGGTCAAAACCTTCACATCCCAGAGACTCTGAATCCCTGTAGATCATCCAAATCCTATTTCTCATCCCCACCATGCAGTTCTTTATTACCAACACCCTCAACCCTCTACCCCAAAGTTCCAGACAAACACCATTCTTCCCCTTACACCAGCCCACTGGAATGCTTGTTCTATAGGCAACCAAATTTCCTTCAACCTAATTTTATTGAAACCTATCCCCCACTCCCATGACACAGCATCCCTGGCCACCCTGTTCAGTACTGGTTGTACCTTCACTTATTCCTCTTCCCCCCCACCCCCCGCCCCAGCTCACTGGTCAAGGTTGGGCGAAGAGGGGTGGGTTGGAATACTCCTTGCTCCCCACTGCCACTTCCATGTTCTTTTCCTATCTCGATCACTCAATAACTTTTCCTCCTTTGAGGTTCATGCTACTTATCTCTACCACTCAATCAAAATCCTGGTAGCTGTTGTCTACAGATCTCTGTTCACCTTCATAACAGGTTCAGTACATGGCTCAAAATTTTCCTCTCCTTTGCAATTCTTGGCCTCATACTAGCAAACTTAAACATGCATACTGGCTTTACCTCTAACACCTGAACAATTCAATTCCTCAACCTTCTCACTTCTCATGACCTATTCCTCCATTGTGCCTCAGCCATACTTAAAGATGGTCATACTCTTAATCTTACCATCACCCACAGATGTACCACTTCCACATTCAAGAATTCTAAAATCCCTATATCTGACCATAAACTCTTGCCTTTCAACCTCTCCCTCTTCTTTCCCTTCTCAAACCTTACCTTCATCCAAACTGTGACCTCCAATCCCTTGATCTCTCAGTTCTTTCCCAGGCCATCTTCCCCTGTAATCCCCACTGTCTTTGCTTTTCCCCATCTTGGTGAACCGTTTCAGTTCTACTCTGTCCTCTCCTCTTGAGTCCCTTGCTCTCTTATTTCACTAATTGTGATTACACCCTGCCAAGCCTCAGCTTTGGATTATTCTCACCATCCACTATCTTCCATTGCACACATGTGCTGCTAAACAAAAGTAAAGAAAATTAGACAACCCTTTTGTCTGGGTGTACTGAAAAATTTGTGTTCTATAACCTCAACTGGGCCTCCCACTGTTGCTAGGCAATCCTACTATACCTCCCTTATCAATTCACTATGTAACTCTCCACAGCTGCCTGCTAAACTTGTCATCTCTCCCCAAAGCTCCCATAGGTCCCCCTCTACCCACCATCTCAGCTGAGAACCTTGTCTCATATTTTATGAAAAAAATTTGAGGCTACTCGTTGTTGAGGTTCTTCTCCCCTCTTAAGCCATATCACTTTTTTATTCCTGTTTCACATGTGGTGACTTTACTCTTTACCAAGACTAACTCCTCTCCAGGTTCAAGTGATCCCATTCCATTTTGACTCTTCTAAAAAACTGCCCTGTCATCCCCACTCTGTCAGCCATTTTCAATCTCTCCCTGTCTATTGGCTCCTTTCATACAGGCTACAAATATGCCTGTGTTTTCTCCATCTGCAAAAAGCCTCACCTGATGCTGCCTTCCAGTAATTATCCACTTACCCTCTATCTCTTTTGCCCTCTGTGAATGAACTCCTTGAAAAAGTTGGAAGACAAAATCCAGGCCAGAGTTTGTCAACAGACCAGCCTGGTCTGCCAGCATAGCCCAAGGAGCAACCACGACCCAGGTCTGAAGTGGACTGAACCTGCAGCTAAGATAAGGGATCCTGTAAGAGGGATCAAATCTAATGGCTAGTGGTATTTGAAAGTGAACTTAATGGGAACACTTGCTTTATAACAACTACTTTAAATTTGAGCCACTTTTCCCAAGCACCTAAGTAGTATTAGGGAAAGCATGCCCCACAGTATTGGGGAAAATGTTTATACTTCTGTTCTTGCTACATCTTTTTAAGAAATACCTTTTTGCAAAGGCTAATTAATGTGAATTAGGGAGTACTAATTACTAATTTGATGATTTGAATAACGCAGGATCATTCTTTAGTTTTGAGAAATCAAGAGAAAGGAATGGAATAATATATTTCAAAAAGCAATGGAGCATAAAAGGGGAGAGGAGAATTGGAAGGCAGTTGTCTGGGTCATGGTTTGACTTTGGGTGCAATGGATCACTCAAAGTCCAAGGGTTATCTGGTTAATATAAATATATTCAAATATCCTCAAGTAAAAGCAACTCTGGGGACAGTTAAAGTAGTTTATAAAGATAAAAGTTACCAGCACAAAGGTTCCCTGGGATATTAGAAACTAAATATCAAAGTCCTTAAAAACAAACTAACAGCAAAGTCTGCTTGTGTATTCTTCTTGCCCAAAGGGCTCACAACTGGTTCTCAGATCAGTCCACCTGAGGGGCAAAGTTAACTCAGACTCATGCCTTCCGAGTACTACAGGTATCCTGGCCCACAACAAAGAGGAATGGATGATGTACTTCTGTACTTGAACTGTTAAGGGATAGTGATTACTATTGTCTATCAGGAAGGTCGAGATGGAGGAGAGAAGGATGCTGCATATCCTGAAGACTGCGAGCAAAGTCTGAGCCCAGAATGAGAGGTACAAGATTTGCTGAAAAGAATTCTTACAGAGGAAAAGGTGTGAAAATGCAGATGGAGCCTAGACTCTCATCATGGGTTTAGTCTGTCTGGGGAAAGACTGTTCATTTGGAAGCCATCTTCTTTGAGTCTCATGTTTCCATGAACAGTTTTTGGCCCCAAGCAAAAAGATGTGAGTTCCTGAGAGCATCCAACACCCAGAGTGTTGGTAAGAACATAGAAACAGAGAATGGACTGTATTTTCTTGAGGATGGAGACTGATCATAGAGAAGTCAGGAGAAGGGACTGTGACCCGTGTTTTGGAGCACAGGGTGACTCCTACCACTTCGTACTGTGTCTAACACTGCTTGCCCCATGAATTTTTATTTCTATTAGTCAAAAAAAAAAGATGATGGGGAAAAAATCAACAAAGGGAAAACACAGAAACTGGAAGAACAAGGGAGCTCGAATCTTGTATTTCAGAAGTTTTAAAATCATGAGGTATAAAGGAAACAGTCCTAGAGAGTCAGTAAGCATTTATTAGGCAGCTGTTGTGTGACAGGCACCGTGCTAAGTGCGAGGGACCCAAAGGCAAAAGGCAGCTCCTGCCCTCAAGGAACCAATACCATGGAGGAGACGAAAAACAAAAATATATGTACAGACAATCTATATGCAGGATAAATAGGACATAATTAAAAGAAGGAAGACACTAGAATTAGGAGAGATTGAGAAAGACTTCCTGTAAAAAGAAAAAGAGCATCATGAGGAAGACAAAGCAAAGGAGAACTTCTGATAAAGGTGTGCAGTTAAAGAAAGTTACTAACAGGTCAGAGGAGAGGAAGAGCAGGAATAAAATTATTGCATCAGAAGAGCTACCCTCCTTTTCTTTTTTTTTAAATTAACTTTTGTTTATTTTTAGTTTACATCATTCATTTCCACAAGATTTTGAGTTACAAATTTTCTCCCCATCTTTCCCCTATCCACCACCCCAAAATAGCAATTCCACTGTATGCTGCCTCCCCCAATCTGCTCTCTCCTATATCCTCCCCTATCACTCCTCTGACTTTCTGTTAGGGCAAGATCTCCATACCCCAGTGCCTATATATCTTATTTCCCAGTTGCATGTACATCATAATGATAATAATAATAATAACAAAAAATTTTTTAAATATTTGATTTTAAAATTTAAAATTCTATATTCTTTCCCTTCCTCCCTCTTCTCCCGCCCCCAATGAGAAGACAAGCAATTCAATACAGGCTATATATGTGTAGTTATGCAAAACATCTCCATAATAGACATGTTGTGAAAGACTGACTGTATTTCCCTCCATCCTATCCTGCCACCCTCTTGTTCTATTCTCTACTTTGTCCCTGTCCCTTTACTTCTGTATGTGCTTCTGACAACCCTCCTCCCCCCGCCCTCCCTTCCATCTTCCTCCCTCTCATCCCCTTCCCCCCTACTCTCCTGTAGGGCAAGATACTCAATTTAGAGTGTATGTCATTCCCTCCCTAAGCCAAATTCAATGAGAGTAACGTTGACCCATTCCCTTTTGCCTTCCTGTTCTTCTCCTCCATTGTAACAGTTATATCTTGCCTCTTCTATATGAGATAGTTAACCCCATTCTGTCTCTCCCTATCTTCTCTCATTATATTCCTCTCCCACCTCTCAATTTTACCTTTTAAATATCATCTCTTCCTATTCAATTGATTTTGTGCCCTCTGTCTATGTACACATATATATACACACTCACATATGCATTCATATGCATATATACCCTCCTATCTAGACATATGTGTATGTATACATGTATATATATATATATATATATATATATATATATATATATATATATTCTCCTCTCCCCTTTTATGCTCCATTGCTTTTTGAAATATATTATTCCATTCCTTTCTCTTGATTTCTCAAAACTAAAGAATGATCCTGCGTTATTCAAATCATCAAATTAGTAATTAGTACTCCCTAATTCACATTAATTAGCCTTTGCAAAAAGGTATTTCTTAAAAAGATGTAGCAAGAACAGAAGTATAAACATTTTCCCCAATACTGTGGGGCATGCTTTCCCTAATACTACTTAGGTGCTTGGGAAAAGTGGCTCAAATTTAAAGTAGTTGTTATAAAGCAAGTGTTCCCATTAAGTTCACTTTCAAATACCACTAGCCATTAGATTTGATCCCTCTTACAGGATCCCTTATCTTAGCTGTAGGTTCAGTCCACTTCAGACCTGGGTCGTGGTTGCTCCTTGGGCTATGCTGGCAGACCAGGCTGGTCTGTTGACAAACTCTGGCCTGGATTTTGTCTTCCAACTTTTTCAAGGAGTTCATTCACAGAGGGCAAAAGAGATAGAGGGTAAGTGGATAATTACTGGAAGGCAGCATCAGGTGAGGCTTTTTGCAGATGGAGAAAACACAGGCATATTTGTAGCCTGTATGAAAGGAGCCAATAGACAGGGAGAGATTGAAAATGGCTGACAGAGTGGGGATGACAGGGCAGTTTTTTAGAAGAGTCAAAATGGAATGGGATCACTTGAACCTGGAGAGGAGTTAGTCTTGGTAAAGAGTAAAGTCACCACATGTGAAACAGGAATAAAAAAGTGATATGGCTTAAGAGGGGAGAAGAACCTCAACAACGAGTAGCCTCAAATTTTTTTCATAAAATATGAGACAAGGTTCTCAGCTGAGATGGTGGGTAGAGGGGGACCTATGGGAGCTTTGGGGAGAGATGACAAGTTTAGCAGGCAGCTGTGGAGAGTTACATAGTGAATTGATAAGGGAGGTATAGTAGGATTGCCTAGCAACAGTGGGAGGCCCAGTTGAGGTTATAGAACACAAATTTTTCAGTACACCCAGACAAAAGGGTTGTCTAATTTTCTTTACTTTTGTTTAGCAGCACATGTGTGCAATGGAAGATAGTGGATGGTGAGAATAATCCAAAGCTGAGGCTTGGCAGGGTGTAATCACAATTAGTGAAATAAGAGAGCAAGGGACTCAAGAGGAGAGGACAGAGTAGAACTGAAACGGTTCACCAAGATGGGGAAAAGCAAAGACAGTGGGGATTACAGGGGAAGATGGCCTGGGAAAGAACTGAGAGATCAAGGGATTGGAGGTCACAGTTTGGATGAAGGTAAGGTTTGAGAAGGGAAAGCAGAGGGAGAGGTTGAAAGGCAAGAGTTTATGGTCAGATATAGGGATTTTAGAATTCTTGAATGTGGAAGTGGTACATCTGTGGGTGATGGTAAGATTAAGAGTATGACCATCTTTAAGTATGGCTGAGGCACAATGGAGGAATAGGTCATGAGAAGTGAGAAGGTTGAGGAATTGAATTGTTCAGGTGTTAGAGGTAAAGCCAGTATGCATGTTTAAGTTTGCTAGTATGAGGCCAAGAATTGCAAAGGAGAGGAAAATTTTGAGCCATGTACTGAACCTGTTATGAAGGTGAACAGAGATCTGTAGACAACAGCTACCAGGATTTTGATTGAGTGGTAGAGATAAGTAGCATGAACCTCAAAGGAGGAAAAGTTATTGAGTGATCGAGATAGGAAAAGAACATGGAAGTGGCAGTGGGGAGCAAAGAGTATTCCAACCCACCCCTCTTCGCCCAACCTTGACCAGTGAGCTGGGGCGGGGGGTGGGGGGGAAGAGGAATAAGTGAAGGTACAACCAGTACTGAACAGGGTGGCCAGGGATGCTGTGTCATGGGAGTGGGGGATAGGTTTCAATAAAATTAGGTTGAAGGAAATTTGGTTGCCTATAGAACAAGCATTCCAGTGGGCTGGTGTAAGGGGAAGAATGGTGTTTGTCTGGAACTTTGGGGTAGAGGGTTGAGGGTGTTGGTAATAAAGAACTGCATGGTGGGGATGAGAAATAGGATTTGGATGATCTACAGGGATTCAGAGTCTCTGGGATGTGAAGGTTTTGACCACTGAGTGGAAAGTGCCATTCCTCTTCCCAAAAGAGGCTGAAGATTGGGCTGGAGGAGGGCAGAATGAGATAGAAGGCATACGGTCAGATGGGAGGTCCCTTTATTCTGCTACTCCTCTCTAAAGGCTAGAAATCAGGTAGGAAATAGAACAGCAGATGAAAGTTGACCATGCACAGAAAAAGGAAATGCCATTTCCCACTGACTTTCCTCTTACCTCCAGGCACAGATTCCAAAGGAGATCAAAGGCCTGAGGTCAAAGGGAAGGTTGCTCATCCTAGCACCAAACATTCTCCACATTCCAATTGGAAGGCAAGCTGGTGGTAGGAAGTATAAATTGCCTTGCCCTGCCACATATTGAAGTTGGCCTAGCCTGGGCCCTAGCCACATTCCCTCAGGGACATGCAAAGCAAGAGATGGAAAGAGGAAGTCCTAGTTCTTTTTCTCATCTGGGGCTGGAGATCAGGTGGCACAGCAGAAAGGTATAGACTCCCAGTGCAAGATATTTTGAAACTTAAAGAGGTCACAGCCTATTATATTCCATCTCGAAAAGTTTTCCTTAAAAGGCAAGAAAGAACAGAGACAGAAGCAAAGTAGAGAACCATTTGGTCATGGCTTCATGTCAGCCTGGGTACAAGCTATTTCTACGCAACTGGAGTTGCTTTCTACCCAACTGGCAGTGCTTGCTTCTCACTCAAATATAGGCAGGCACGAAAAAAGAGAGTTGCTTTGGTCAACGTTGTTGGAATTCATATCCAGTTTTGGATTGCAGTAGCCATTCAAAAATCCATTTCTTGACCACGTAGTTAGCAGGCTGGAAAGGGTCAGAGAACTCCTACACCTGGTCTGAAGGAGAAGACTTTTTTGCTTGACATCAGACACTTACAGAAGTAGGCTTACCAAGCCCCACTAAATGGTTTGGCAATAGGTAGAACATATGGTATATGCTCTGAGGACAGCCAGTCCCCATTTACATATAAAGTGCATGAGTTCCTAAGATGGCAGACCACCCAGCTTCCACATACCTGCTACAGCAAAACCCTGAAATTAAAAAAAAATCTAGAATAAATAAGAATCAACAAATCCAATGAGAAACTAAAATAAATGATTCCACATCCCGAAGAACTGCACAAAAAGTAAGCCAAAAATCTACAGGTAATCAGAAAAGGGGCCACCAGCCAAGTCAGCACCAGCATAAGCAAACTAGACTGCAGCCTTCCAGCAGGCCTAGACATCTGTCAGAGACATATGCAGCCTACCAGGCTTTGTGTCTAGTCAGAGCACAGGGCCCCAGGTTGGCTGGGCAGTCCAAGGTAATTAGAAAGCCAGACACCGTGGCAGCCAGTAAGATAGGCCATGACCATTGTGAGAACTGCCGGTCTCAGACTGAACAGTCCAGACTCCCAAAGGCTGTAAGGGACTCTGCCCTGAGATGCCACAGAACAGAGGTGTCTTCACCTTTCTCTTCCCTCGAGTCCCACTTGGTCTTTATAATTGTGTTACATATATGTATATTATATCTATGTATGCATGGACACATACGGATATAATTTTTTTTTTGTTCTTTTCATTTACATTGTTGGGGCAGTTACTTCATTCTACTTCATTCCGCATCAATTCATATGGATTATTACGTGCTTCTCCGTTTTCATCACTGTGCTAGGCAGCACAGTGGATGGAGTGCCAGGCCCAGAGTCTGGAAGACTCTTCTTCTTGAATTCAAATCTGGCCTTAGATACCTGTTAGCTATGGGACCCTGGCAAGCCACTGAACCCTGTTTGCCTCAGTTTCCTCATCTGTAAAAGGAGCTGGAGAACGAAATGGCGAACACTCCAGTATCGTAGGGTCACAAAGTTGGACATGATTGAAATGACTGAACAACAATAAATCATTTCTTACAGTTCAAGAGTATTCTCATTTTGTTCAGTCATTCCCTAACTGCTAGATATCCTTGTTTCCAATTCTTAGCTAACACAAAAAGTAGTGCTATAAATATTTTGGAGTATATAAGGACTTTTTTCTTATCAAAGACTTCCTTAGGGTATAAGCCTAGTAATGGGTGTGGCCATTTTAGTTACTTTATCTGCATAATTCCAAACTGTACTATTTCCCAGCTCCATCAACAATGAATGTGTCAGTGTGCCTCTTTCCACAACCCATTTACTGTTGCCATTTTTTTTGGTCTTTTTTTCCAATTCATATGATGTGACATAAAACCTCAGAGTTGTTTTGATTTGCATTTCTCTTATTAGCATTTTGAGGCAATTTTGGGGTGTGGTTGTGAATACTTTGCAATTCTTTTGAGAACAGTTTGTTCATATCCTTTAAATGCCTATTAGTCTTATGTATATTTACTGTTCATATACCTTGGATATCAAATCCTTTTCAAAGAAATCCTATTTTATCTTTTGCATTGCCTCTGTCTCTTGTTTGGTTAAGAATACATCTTTTAACCATAGATATGAGAGGCACATGATCTCATTTTTTAATACTGTGATTATGTATCTGTTTAAAATGTATTGTACAGTGTAGTACAAGGTGTTAGTCTTAACTTTATTTCTGCCAAACTGTTTTTCAGTTTTCTCAGCAGTTTTCATCAAATAGGTAGTTTCCCCCTAGGTAACTTATGTTTTCCACTTATCAAAGTGAGTTATTGGGTTCTATTATTTCTGAATCTCCCTTAAGATCTCTGATGACTGCTGCTTTAAAATATACTTTGAGGTCTGGAAATGCGATCACCCCTTTGTCCTGACTTCTTTTCTTCATTTCCCTTAAATTTTGTTATAATTTTGTCAAGCGGTGTAAAGTATCCTCTTGGTAACTTAATTGGTATAGCAAAATTAATTTTGCTAGCATTGTCATCTTTATTATACTGGCACACCTTAGCCACAAGCACAGAACGGTACTCCAGCTATTTAGGTTATTCTCTAAGTCTCTAAGGAATGCTTGGTAGTTGAATCTACACAAGTCCTTTGGGAGGTGGGCCTCCAAACTTTTGTTTTATGCATCTCGTGGTTATTTGGAATGGGACTGCCATTTCTATTATCGCTTGGGTTTTGCTATTATATAGAAATGTTAATTTTTGAGGATTTATTTTGTAGTTTGCATCTTTGCTAAAGCTCTTAATTGCCTCATTTAGTATCTTTGCCGATTCCCTCTGGTTTTCCAAGTAAAACATCATATCATCAGAAAACAAGGCATAGATTTATCTTCTCTTTATTTATCTTTATTCCTTCAATTCCTTTATTTTTTCTTATTGTTATTGCTAGAATTTCCAGAATTATATCAAGTAACAGTGGGGAGAGTGGGCACCTTTGCTTCACTCCGTATTAGAAAAGGTTCTGGTTTATCCCCATTGCATATGATGTTTGCTTTGGGGTTTAGACAGATGCTTTTTATGATATTAAAAAAAGTCCCTCTGAGTCTATACTTTGTAGGGTTTTTACCATAAAAATGTTGTACTTTATCAAAGGCTTCTTTCTGCATCTACTGAGATGATCATGTGGTTTTGGATGTTTGGGGTTTTATTATGATTATGTTGAACTATCCTTTTCATCCCTAGTATAAATCCCACCTGATGTTGATAAATGATATCTTAAATCACTGTAATCTGTTTGATAGGCTTTTGTTTAAAATTTTTGAGCCAGTATTCGTTAATGATACTGGTCTATAGTTTTCTATGTTTTATCTTTCCCTAATTTAGGAATCTGTACTATATATGTCTCATGCAAAGATACTGGGAGGCTTCTTTCTCAATTTTTAAGAATAATTTGTGAAGTAGAGGAACTAAGTTCTTCAAAAGTTTTTTCGTTGGTAGTTCCTTTATAGCTAGCTCTACTTCCTTTTCTGAAATCAGGTTATTTAAGAACTGGTCTTCTGATAGTTTGAGGTATCTTTTGAGATATATTTTGAAGATATAGTTTGAGATATATTTTGAAGATATTCCTCTATTTCTTTTGTGTTCCCAGTTTTATTAGCATATAACTATGCATAATGTGTTCTGATTATTCTTTTTATTCTGGTTTTACTGTGATTTCACCTGCTCATTTGCTATTTTTTAAATTTGATTTTTTTGTTCTCTTTTTAATAACATTAGCTCTGAGCTTATCAATTTTATTAGTCTTTTAAAAATCAGCTTTTAGTTTTATCATTTCTGTGCTTTCTTTCTCAAATTTATCTATTTCTCCTCTAATTTTTAATACCTCTTCTTCTGTGTTTACTTTGTTAATTCCCTGATTTTTTGAAATGTATGTTCAGTGCATTAAGCTTCTTTTTCAATTTGGTTTATGTATGATTGTGAACATGTGATTTTTCCACTGAGAACTGCTTTAGCTGCATCCCAGAAATTTTTTATGTTATTTTATCATTATCATTTTCTTTTACATAGTTCTTGTTTCTCTGATTTTTTTCTATGGCTCCATCATTATTTAAGATTTCATTGTTAACATTCTGGAGAGCAATTTGGAACTATGCCAAAAGTGCTATAAAATTGTGCATAGCCTTTGATCCAGCAGTACCACTGCTATGTGGTATGAAAAAGGGTGGGAGATCTAAAATATTTATAGTGGCTCTTTTTGTGGTAATTGAAGGGATGCCCCCATTGACTTGGGAATGACTAAACAAGCTGTGGTATATGATTGTAAAGAAATATTATTGCGCCATAGGAAATGATAAGCAGGTTGATTTCAGAAAAACCTGGAAAAGCTTACATGAACCGATGCAAAGTGAACAAAACCAGGAGAATGTTATACATAGTTAACAGCAATATTGTACAATAAAGAACTGTGAATGAATTAGCTATTCTTAGCAATTCAATGATCCAAGACCATCTCAAAGGACTGATGAAGCGTATTGTTTGAATGCAGACTGAAGAGTGCTATTTTTTCATTTTCTTTCCTTCTTTTTCTTTTGAGTCTTCTTGTACAAAATGAGAAATATGGAAATGTTTTACATGATTGCACATGTATAGTCTACATCAGATTGTTTAGTCTCAGAGAGGAGGGAGGGAGGGAAGAAGGAAGGTCAAGAACTTGGAACTTAAAACTTTAACAAAAAAGTGATAAAAATTGTTTGAACATGTAACTGGGGGGATATTTTACACGTATAGAAACAGATAATTTTAAGATAGTGTGACTGGAAATAGGATGAAGACATCTACCTATAGAAAGTGTGAATATCTCCAATGAATAGCCTACCCCTAGTCAACTTGAGAAGATTAAAGGATCAGCCTCTAACTCTGTCTTCAAAAGGTGTAGATTCCTTATTAATATTACATTCAGATGATTGTCTTATATTACACATGTGTTTCAGTATGTACATGTTTGTGCAAATATAAAAAGAGTCAGAGAGACAGACAGACAGAGACAGGGAGTTAGCTTGTAAAAGAGTTGAAGGACCACTGTTACCCACATTTGTAAAGGTTTATAGATAATCCATATCCTGAAGTTCCCAGCGTGGAACCATATTAAAAACTTCCTTTTAAGTTTCTTTAAAAGTATTAAAAATATTTTTCTTCAAAGCCTTTTCCAGACTTCTAAGAAAAATCTTTTAGAAAACTGGGTGATAGGTCAGGAAAAAAAGAAGAAAAAGGCTTTTCTTAGGGAAATGGATTAAAGGGAGTATTAAATCTTTTAACAAAGAACTGTCTTGTTTAAGCTGTCTTCCCATGGCAGCTCGGTGGCACAATAGAGTGAATCTGGAGTCAGGACTATGCAATTCAGGAAGACCTGAGTTTAAACCTGGCCTCAGACACTGTTCTAGCTCTGTGACCTTGGGCAAGTCACTTAATCTGTCTCAGTTTCCTCAGTTGTAAAATGGGCACAATAATAGTGCCTACATTCCAGGGCTGTTGTGTGGATCAAATGAGTTATTTGTCAACTACCTAGTGTTTAATAACTGGGTATTCCCTTCCCTAATACCTCCCCTAAGATTTTTTTGCACAAAGTATCACAAAGTTTCTCCTTACAGAAACACTACAGAAACTTAACCTGAAATGAAGGCAGATCATATAGGTGCATAATGACACTAGATAGGGAAAAGGGAAACTAATGACTGTGAGGATTCACTCTAGGCAACTGTCCATGGTCAGCGTTCTCAGTTGTCCATGTCCTCAATTTCGCTATAAAATGGTCGCTTACAGCATGTGTGTGTATGTGTGTGTGTGTGTGTGTGTGTGTGTGTGTGTAACCAATGAACTGATTTACAGCATATATATATATATACATACATACACACATACATACATACATACATACACATATATATAGCCAATGGGTTGATTACCTAGGAGTGAGGTAATTGAAATTTCCAGAAGTAACTTGGTAAGACCTTAATTACAAAATAATTAATTGAAACTAATTTGTTATTTTTAAGAACAATAGAGGGGTTGCTAAGTGACACAGTGACTAGAGCAGCAGCCCTGGAATCAGGAGGACCTGAGTTCAAATCCAGCCTCAGACTCTTAACATCTATTAGCCCTGTGACCTTAGGCAAGCCACTTAACCCCAATTGCCCTGCTTTCCCCCCTCCAAAAAAAGCAAAATAAACAAAAAAAGAACAGTAGAGCATTCATTTCCATTTCTGGGCACATTTAGCTTGATCTGTCAGAAATTTACTTTTTTTAATCACACTAGTGATAAGATGGAAGATTACTGGTTTTGATCTATTATCTTGTAAAAATAGTATGCTGTGATGGAAAGCGTAATGAACCTGAAAGCAGGAGAGACCTTTTTTTGCTGTTAGAATCCCTGTTACCATGTGGTTCTTTAATCTGTTTTCTTGTTTAAAAATAGGCAAAATAATCCAGGTAGAATCTACCCCATGGGGTTGTCATAAGGATCAAATGAGCTGTTTCTAAATCAGGTGTTTCTATACTATTATTTTAAGATCTACTATCTAAAAGTCTTTTAAAGTTAAAACATACAAATTCTGTTCTAAATGTATTTCCCTTTAATAGTCTCTTGTTTTTATTGACCATATTTTCATCTTGTTTTCTCTAAATAGAAAATTTCAATGTAATAATAGCTGACATCTTGGTCAATATCCAGAATGGATGTACTTGGTCAGTGATAAAATATCCACAGAGCAGAGAGCATTATTGTATAAAGTATTTCTTAATCTGGGGTCTGAGCACTTTGTTTTGTTTTGTTTTGTTTTGTTTTCCTCCCCCTAAAGGAGTCCAAAATACAAAAAAGGGTAAGAATCCCTGTTATGTAGAGGAAACATTTTTCCCTTTAAATGTCCAAGGGCATTTTACCAAGTAGATTCTATAGTTTTACATTTGTACAATTTCACAAACTCGGCTATACATCTACATTTTCCTTTTTAATTTTTTTTTATTTTTAAGAATCCAGTTTAGAAATCCAAGATCTAATTTGAAGCATTTCCAATATAATAAAAGCGTGAAGTGATTAGAGAAAATGCTTGATGTGAATGTGAAAATACGAATTATCGATGAAATACACCCAACCGCAAAGGTGTTTAAAGTGAATTATAACAATAAAACCCAAGTCATCACCACCCCTACGCTGTGACTCAGTGTCTCAGTAGCTTTGGCAAGGAGGAGCGCCTACTGGAAAAGGAGTGGAAGGACAGCTTTCTTCTTGATTACAGGAAGAAAAATTTTAAAGCTGTTTTGAAGACATAAACTCAACCTTCCCGAAGAAATCGAGTGAAAATTTTAGAAAATTGAAATTAGTTTAACTCACATGTTTCTACTGAAGAAAAATAACCCGGCCAGCTTTCTGTTTACTGTGGATACAACTAAGCAAGAGAAAAGGCATAGCTATTATATCACATCCTGCGTGTCCACACAAAGACTTCAAACTCTTTCACCTCCCTCTCCAGGAAAAACATTGCAATTGAGACAACTGCTTTTTGACAAGGACATGTTACAGAAAGTTCAGTCCTATCAATGGGACCCCTTCCTCTGACATTCTCAGGACCATTCTTTAGATGGTTTCTTTTGTGAATTCATCTTTATAAACAGCCTCTTTGGTCTCCTGTCATGTGGCCAGCAAGGAGATTTCTCTGAATAGCAAAAAGTATTGCACCAAAGGCTTGGGTTGCTCTAAGTGTTGTAGAGATGTCCAAATGAAGACAAGGAAAGACCAAGAATGAAAACACTCCCTCCTTCCTCGCCCCCTCCTTTTTCCTTCAGACACCAAAACAAACGGGCTGATACACGTGTCCCAATGACTCTTGTTTACTATCAAGGCAGGGGCGCGCCTAGAGTTCTGGGAGTTGTAGTCCACTGCATTCCATCAACCTGCCTCTCTCTTCATTCAAAGTGGCGGTTAGAGACTACATCCCCACAATTCATGTCGGTGACAAAGTTTGGCGTATACCTTCGGAGTCTCGGCAGTGATCCAATCCGAATAGCTTGCTCCTATGATTGACGCATCACACTTCCCAATCAACAGAAGTAGAAAGTCAACATGTGCCCGCCCTCCATGACAGACATCCAAAATGCCCAATGGGAGGGGAAGAATGGTCGAATGGCGACTCCTCAGACCAATGAAAGGACGAGAGAGCTAGGTGGAGGCTCGGCCCCCAGGGGGTTGAGGGGAGGGGGAAGGAGAAGCTTGAAAGACTTGGTAATGGCGACGGGTTTGGTAAGTGGGAAAGTTTCGGTTGAGGAATGAAAGCTGCGACTGGGGCCCGAGGCACCGCGACGGACTCTGTCCGGCTGTGGCTGTGGTGCGCGGGGCCGTAGGAGAGGTCAGAGCTGCTCGAGTGATTTTTGTCTTGCGCTGTCCTCACTCCGCGGCTGGGCTTGTTTGTGTCTGTCTTCAGGAAAAGGGGGGGAGGGTGGATGGCGGGAGGCGGAGGAGGCTGAGAGCTGAGAATAGGTCGGGTGCTTACGTCCACCCAGACCGGCAACTGCGGGTGGGGGCCGTTAACCGTTGCATTTCTTTCGGCCCCCGAACCCCTTTTGTAACGGCTGTGAGCCGACCTGCGCTACCCGACTGGCATCTCGCCGCGGCGGCTCCGGCTGCAGTGCGCGAGGGACCTTTCGGGCAGGGCTGAGGGAGGGGGAGTGAGCCAGGCTCTTGTCCGGCAGGGGCGGGGGTGGGGGGGCTGCCCCGGTGCGTGTTGACTGGACTTGGGGGTGGTT
>JAQQSU010004149.1:0-14160 GCA_028627135.1 Pseudochirops cupreus | reverse complement strand
GGGGAGTTCTGGTTGCGCTCTCCTCCTCCCTCTCTCTCCCATGATCTTTCTTTTCCCCAAAGAAGGAATGTAGGGTTTGGTTGCTGTTCTTACTTTGCTTCTTATGCTTATTCTTACTCATGGTTGGTGAGTCTGTGATTTTTTTTTAGAATATCTGTGGGCCTCTGCTTCCAGAAGGGAAAGCTCTGTCCCAAATCACTGGGGTCCTCCCGGCTGCCATAGCTCTCAGGAAGGTGCTGGGACCCTTCCTACTTACTTCCAGCTGACCAGATAATGAAGACTCCATGACAGAGGCCCAAGACGGCAATCTGGATCCAGGCTGCTCAACGTGAGAGCACTGGCCTCAGAACAATCGCTTAGTCCTCCTGCTGTCTGCAGGCCACGGGCAGGAAGCTGTAACGCGGAGGCCAGTGCAAAACCTCTGCCTTTTGCTTTTCTGCTCTGGAGGCCTTTTGGCTGGACTGCTTTACTCTCCTAATTTCACAAGGCCCACTGACCTAGTTCTGAATGCTGCTTGCAGCTGCCGCTTAATCTGCTAACCAGAGAGGCTCCTCTGTTCCTCCCGTCCGGCCCTCCCCGAGGCACAGCTGCGGCTCCAGGCCAGGCTGGTTTTGGTTTGCAGTGCTGATATGGTTCCTCGTATCCAAGCTGACTTTAGTGGGAAGTATCTTTGTGTGAGTTTTGGAGTTCTAGCATTGGTTTAGAGTCCTATTTTATGGGTATTTGGGGGTGGCTATGTCAGAGCTGCAATATGTTGCTGCTGCTTTGCTGCCATCTTGGCTCCGCCCCTCCATTTTACTTTTAAAAAGCTCTAATTTTTGGAAGTTGTTTTTTTTTCCTTCCCTTGAGATAAAATGTGTCTTTGCAACTCTCACTTGTTGTTGCTAGTTCTGTCTTCTGGGGCCAAGCAGAAGAAATCAAATGCCTATTTCACATGACAGCCTTTCAAATGCTTGAAGACAGATATGTTCACTTTTCCCCTAAAGATTTTTCCTCTCCAAGGTAAACACCTGCAGTTTTTTGTGTATATTTGTATTTATTCATTTTATCCATATGTGTGTATGTGTTTTAGTTACCTCCATAGTAATATAAAATCCTTGAAGCTGGGATTGTTTCATTTTTTGCATTTGTATCCCTAATGCCTGGGGTATATGAGGTGTTCAGGAGAACTAGTATCTCTGGTACAAGGTCTTGCTGAGCCCTTTTAAAGGCTGCTCATCTACCTTTGATATCCAATCAGTCACTCAACTCTTACCTGTGGCTCCAAGCAGATGTAAAATGTGCAACCGCCACATTCAGGTAAAATCGTCTTGGCAGACAGGCTAAACCAGGTTGAGAGTAAACAACAGCCTTCAAATCCATTGGTGAGTTAAGGGGATGTCTACCGCAAGCATGCGATGACTTCCTCCTTGTGAAATGGACTAATGAGAACAATTTGTCCCAATGCCCATAAAGGTGGGTGTAGCAGATGTTTCAGAATGCTTACAGCTTGGTCAGATGTGAAGGTCATCTATGCCCTGGGCCATTACCAATCATCTTGATTTTTGTCCTGCCTTTTGACTTCAATGACCCCAGAAGAGAAAGTAAGGCTGATGACTTCATTCAACTATACCTCACTTATATCCAATTCACTTGCAAGTCGAAACATCAGCCATGATGTCATTGGTCTTCTTCAAAATGGAGGACAAACATCAATTTCTAGTCCCTAGCAAAATACTTGCCTGCCACATAGTTGGTGTTTAATAAATATATTTTGATTAAGTTGGTTGCTTCAATTAATGCTCATATAGCATGATACCAAAGATCCTCACCATCTGGATCCCTTTTTTTTTAGTCATAACAGATTATTAATGTATCAGTAGAATATGCTAAACATAATTAAACATAATACTTAAGATATTACTTGATCATTATATTTCTCTTAACACAACCAAAGACTATATTAGCTTTTTTTCTTAGCCTTTTGTTTATTTGGGGGAGGGGGGGAATAGGGGTCAACCTGTTACACTATTGAATCACATTTAGCTCACAATCCAATCATCCAAATCTTTTTTTCGTATTAGATGAACATTTATTGTGCTTCTCTCTATTTTCTTTGAGTATGTAGAATAGAACCAGTAGTGCTATTGAATTTTTGTGCACAATTGAAAGACTTTAGTTGTGTTATATAAGGGAAACATGATAGTGGGCGCGATATGACAAGAGGAGCAGACTAGTTACACAAAAAATTGTAAGGATTAAGGCAAGAGCTACAGAAGTTATATGTTGAGTTGTCATAGGACAACATTTTAATTTGTCTAACGTATCTAGAAGTCACCTTCTTTTAAAGCCTTCATCACCCACAATGGGTTTATGCTTTCATTAACAACAAAAAATTATCTATATGAAATTATTTATGTATCAATAAATTTATTATATGCCTCTTTTTTCACCATGAAAATAGGCTTAGTTGCCTTTATTCTTCTCTAAGATTTTTCACAGTCTCTTTTATCCAGGGGATATTTTATTCCCCAGATCAGTATTTGTGGATTACATTCACATATTTTAACAAACAAAAATTTATTTACGAGTACTGTGTGTCCAACCCATGGTAGGTGTTGGGATTACAAATAAAAAAATGAATGTTGCTGTCATCTAGGCTTATTTTCATCACTCATACTGTGCCAGGCCCAGGTAAAATTGGAAAATCTTGGTCTTAAATAGTTCAAACAAAGGAAAATGGAAATGCCCAAAGAGTTTAATGTCAGCAAAGAGGGAGGAGTTGGGGCTTAGAAATCAAAAAGTCAAAAAGACCAAATGTGAGCCATGTTAAAACTGTCTCAGGTAAAGCTAATATGCTCAACCCAGTTTTATCCACCCAGCTAAGTGTGGTCTTTGCCCCAAAGATATCTATGATGAATTGAATTAAATGAGACATTCTGCTTCCCTATAAAAGAAGAGATATGGGAGTGACTCTTCAAGTAATAACTTTAATGCCAAAAGAGGCACGGTTATGCTTGAAAACAAACAAACCAAAAAAAAAAAAATTCAGTATCCAGCCCCTGGTCTGTGGATATAAGCTCTTTAGTGTGTTAAAATTTCTTCCCCAAAGAATTTTTTTTCCCTCTTCTTGTTTCAGTATCTCCATCATCTCTTGATTGACATTCCTAAGGATGATTGTGGAAATGGCTCCTTTCAATTTGCTAGCACAATCTACTGCCAAGCTGATATATGTCTCTGCTCACTGTGTGGCAAAAATGTTTGGTTAAAGATAATGACCCAGACTGAAAATGACTGTGATAAAAATGTCATGTAATTTTACAGGGTGACTTTGAAGTGTGGCTTACCATATAAATGTGTGGGATTTCTAGCTTAAACCATTATTTTCCTCTTTGATGAGCACTAAATTAGCATCTTCTTAAATTTAACCAGAGAAAGAATCATTCCCCTCCCCCCTTCTCTGCGTGGCATGGCACATTTAAGCCTCATCCAATATGACATATTGAAAAGAACACTGGATTTGCCCTTAGAAAACTTGGGTTCAAGTTATGTCACATACTACCTATGTGGCTTTGGGTAAGTGTCCGTCTCTGTTTCTCTCTCTTTCTCTCTCTCTCTCTCTCTCTCTCTCTCTCTCTCCCTCTCTCTCTCTCTCTCTCTGTCTCTCTCTTTTTCTCTCTTATTTGCAAAATATTTTGTAAATGTGAGCCATTATTATTTCGTAGAGTTAATGATACTTAGAGATAGAAGGGAGAGTTTCTTAGGGTCCTAGTGTACTGGTCAGTTTACATCTTAAGCACTGTCATTTAATTATGGACATCAAATTTTGATAACTAATGGACAAGCTAAGATGAATAATCGTGACCAGAGTAACTCAACTAAGTATGTACACATCTACATCCAACATCATGAGGATGACTACTAATTTTTCCAGGTTTAAAGTTCTGTCATTTTATGAAATACATTGAATAATTAAGATATTGCTATTGTAATTCTTATTCATCCAATAAATTAATACTTTAATACTTCATAATGAAATATGGGTAACTCTACTTTCTTGGTAGGGCAAGTCACTGAAGACTGAAAAAAACAAACAACAGCAAACTGTTTGTCTTTTATGAATAACCAATAAACAAATCAATCAATCAGTGGGGCCTTTATTAAGTACCTACTTTGGGACAGATCCTCTGCTACTCTGGTGATTTTAAAAGAAAAAAATATATATAGTTCTTACCCACAAATAGATTACCTTCCCTTAGCTAAGATTATATAGTCTCATGCTAGCTTGGCCATAAAGTGACAAATTTTTCAGTAAAATCAATTACAAAAGACCAGTTCTGTAAATTGGTAAAGGGATTCTGCTCTGCATTGGAAGAAGGAACAACAACAGTGAGGAAAAAATGAAAAGTCCTTAAATTATAGAATTAGCTGTTAACTAAGGTCCAAGTTCATCTATTTTGATGAGACGCAACAAGATTAAACTGAAGAGTGATGGCTTTGAGGCACACAGGTTCAAATCCAAGCTTGTGTATGTACTATGTATCTGACTTTGGGCAGGTCATTTAACCTCTCTGGGGGATTCAGTTTCCCTGACTATAAAATGAGTGTTAGAATAGATAATTTTAAGGCTCTTTTCTAATGCTAAATTAGTGATTCTATGATACTCCTTGAAGTAAGAAAGACCAAAAAAAATCAAGTTTAATAATTATCTCCCCTTTTTTTGGAAACAGTGAATATTGTTAGAGTTTAGAAAACAGAAGATAAAAAGCCATTTTCAACATTATTTTCCTTCATATGCCAGTACAAATTTGACACTGTTCTAATGTGATAATCACCTCACATGTATATTGTACTTTGGAACTTACGAATCACTTTTGTATATCGTTCTTATGGTCCTCACAATGGTGACAATTGGTAGAAAGGGCGATTCTGATATTAACACATGAAAAAATTGAGGCTTCAAGATATTAGACAATTTGATCAAATTCTTCCAACTAGAAAATGGAGGTTTTATGCATTGATTAATTCATTTCTTTGTTTGTATATTTACTTATACATATATCTATTTTTATTTATCCATAAACAAAATTCTAATCTTTTTATTACAACCCAATTAATGGAGCTGAAAGGACCTTTGCTATTATCATTCTACCCCTACTGACAACATTTTCATAAATTGAGTATAGCAATAGTATATATGGAGGAGATAAACTATTGGTAAAGTAACCACTCCCATTATTTTGCAGCTACTGAACAGTTATGATCTAGGACCAAGAAGAACACATCTAATCATTATTAAACATAGAAGTCTTTTGAGTACTTGACTATCATTTCCATAGTTTGCCTTAGTCTTTTCTTTGTCACGTTAAATATCCTAAAATCTTTCATCAGCCCTGTGGAGGACTATTTTCCAGATCTGCTCAAAGTCTACCATAAAACATGCCATCAAGAATTAAACCCAGTACTACAGATGGGGACTGATCAGGGCACTATGTGTGAGATCTTTTTTAAACTGAACATAAATATGAAAACAACCAAAGGGCACTGAAGTTCCGGGATATTTCACACACACACACACACACACACACACACACACACACACACAAACGTCAATAGATGTCTAGTTCTATCTATCGCGTCATTTACCTGTATGGTTGATTTTTTTGTAACCCAAGTACAGAATTTAACATTTATTTGGTGTTCGGTTGTTTCAGTCACGTCTGATTCTTCATGACCTTATTTGGGTTTTTCTTGACAAAGATTCTGAACGGTTTGCCACTTCCTTCTCCACCTCATTTTGCAGATAAGAAACTGAGGCAAACAAGGTTAAGTGACTTGCTAAGGGTCACACAGCCAATAAGTGTGTAAGGTCAGATTTCACTCAGGAAAACAGATCTTCCTGATTCCAGGTTCAGCACTCTATCCACTGCGCCACCTACTTACGCTAAAGAAAACAAACAAACAAAATACCATCAACTGCCATCCCTCTGGTAACAGCTTTTGTTCTTCCTTCAGTCATGGCAGACTCTTCATGAAGCTATTTTGGAGTTTTCTTGACAAAGATAACTGAAGTATGTCTCCTTCAACTTCTCTGTCTCCAGTTCCTTTTACAAATGAGGGAAATAAGACCAACAGGCTAAATGATTTGCTCATGGTCACACAGTAACTGTCTGAGGCTGGATTGGAAATCAAGTCTTCAGAACTCCAGGCCCACATTCTATTCACTGTTCTTTTGCTTATTCATCTATTCATTCATTCACTTATTTATTATTCATTTATGTATCTGTTTATTTATGGTTCAGACTATCATTGCAGCCTGTAATAATCTTATTGAATTCTGATTGTCATTAATTGTACCAGTTGTCCCTATCAGTTATCAAATCAGATAATTTGATAGCTATATGCCCATTTCCATCTGTTTATGGGGGCAAAATAAGTGATAATGGGTGAAAATGAACAAAATTGACAGAAGTAAATTCAAAAGATAAGTCACAAAATGTGAACAGTACAAAAATATCGTGTTGAATTAGAAATATACTTTGGAAAACCTTTATATAATACAGATTCATAATTTTATATTCTCTACCCTTTCTCTGTTCTTCTTGGTATATGGAAGAGTTTATATTTGTATATTTCGTTATATAGCCATATTTCTTTTTAAAAATTGTCCATTTGATTTATATTTGATTTTAATTTATGAAATAGAAAGTAATATAGTACAATAAAAAAATTATGCATGAAACTGCAAATACGCTATGCACAATTTCCTATTCCCTTTCAAATATACAGCAAAATTATCATGTAAATTTTTTTCTTCCCTCTCCCCCACTCTACAGATGGTTACCTGTGTACATACACACACACACACACACACAGAGAGACATGTACACACTCATACACATACAAGGATATATTTATGTGTGTTTCTGTATATATTTTGCTTTCTCCTCTACACATATTCTTCAATTCTTCATTCTTCTTAGGTCCATATCAGTACTATTGTTAATTAAAGTGTACTGACGCCGTATTTGAGGATGCCACTGACACTCCTTTCTAGGACAAAATTTCTCAAAAACCAACATTTTTTCCTTCCTTCCTTCCTTCTTTCCTTCCTTCCTTCCTTCCTTCCTTCCTTCCTTCCTTCTTTCCTTCCTCCCTCCCTCCTTCCCTCCTTGTCTTCCTTCCTTTCCTCCTGTATCAGAAATCACCCTAGCATACCCAGGATGGCTGCTAGCACAGGTTCTTAGATCTGCTTTTCTAAAGGAAAGCAACTCGAAATGGGTTAACAATCTTGCTTTAAGCAATCAAACATATATCATTTACCTAGTTCAGGGGGAAAAGTCAAAACCCTGAACTTCAGAGAATACAAACAAAAGGTACAAGAAGAAGTTACAAGCAGACAAAGAAACAGATCAACAGACGGGTTTCCAGCTGTCTGACCATTACATCCATACCTAGTTAGTTACCAGAGAGGGAAGCACCAACATCTGGGATTTCAAAGCTTTCAACTGCTTCCCAGAGTCTGGTCTGGTCAAATCACACAACTCTTTTCAAAGTAAGCCACAAAGCAAAACCTCACATCAGGGTATATGTAGCCTTCTCCTGGATCAGAGAATGTCACAACTCTCTTGACCAACTGCCCAATCACAAAGCAATAAGGCGTGGGCATTCCTGAAAAACAAGCCTCCTGCCACTGGTCCATGTGACCACATTTGACCTATTAGGGGGCAGAGTATATTTTCAAATCAGGGAAGGTTCTCAGAGTCACTTAAGCCTATCAAAGGGACTAGGGGCAGGGAAGATGTTCAGATTCCCATAACCCTTCCTTCCTTCCTTCCTTCCTTTCTCCCTCCCTCCCTTCCTTCCTTCCTTCCTTCCTATCTTCCTGTCCTAATTCCTTCCCCGCTTTCTCATTGAATTTCATTTAAATATAAATTTATTCTCTAAGTCTTATCACATATCTCATTTCTGGTTGCCTTTTTCTAAAACCAATGGTTTGCATTGGAGCTAACTATGCATTTCCAATCCAACTTACTATGAATGTCTGAACAGGCTAACACCAATCCTGATACTATAGGTTTGAATGTGGAGGATGAGACATAAAGGAGTTAGGGAAAGCAGATCACTGGCCAAGCCTCACTGACTTTCTCTGGAGGTCATCTAGTCCAAGGGTTTTTAAACTTTGGACCCTCTTGGCAATCCGGTGAAAACTATGCCCTCCTCATAGTAATAGTTTTAATTGAATAAAATAAAATGCAAAGATTATAAACAGATTCAATTATATTGAGATACCGTATACAAACATATAAATATTATATATATATGTATATGTATATTTATATGTGCTTATGTGTTTATTTGTAGTGTTGCATATTTAATTTGTAGAACCCAGGTTATGAATATCTAATCTAACTGAAAATCCGCATTTGTTAGGTAAGGAAACTGGAGCCCAGAGAGGAGAGAAAATTTCCTTATACGCTCCAAGGATTTAGAGTGGAAAAAAAACCTTATATATCATTAAGATAGGTATCTTCATTGTACAGACTAGAAAACTGAGGTGAAAAGAGATTAATTGACTTGCCCAAAGTCATATGGGTGATTAGTGAGACTCAGTTATGGTATATGATTCTAGGTAGTGAAAGAAACTAGGAACCCTGTTTTCCAATTCCTAAACCAGGGTTCTTTCCATTACCCAAGCAGTGGCTGGTAATTCATGGCAACAGCCCTCCTGATTTTCCTTATTCTCCAAGTTGGGCAAGGGAGGGGAAAACAGAACACGTTATAAAAGATGCTCAGGACACATCCCTCACACGGGCAATTCTGCTTTTCCTCTAGGGATTCAAAGTACAGTAGCAAATAAAAATGGGAGATGATTACTAGCGACAGGGACATTCTTCTCTTGGAAGGTTAAAACGTCTGACTACTGACTCAGTCTAATTAGGTTAAGCTTCAGGTGTTAATGTGAGGGTTGTCAGCAGAAAGTGCATTTATTTTTCAAACCCAGGAGTCTTTGAAAGAGTCAATTAGCATAATGAAAAGAAGTGTCTCTAGGTAACTGGAGATTGAATCAAAAGGGATTCCTCACCCCTGACAGAGCTAAGAGAGGTTGACTGCCTGACTTCCTTTTCAAAAGCCAGTGACCCATGCACTGCTACTGATAGAAAAGACACTATCCTATGTATCCCAACATTGTAAGGAAATTAGGGAGCATCTGAACCAGAAGCATTGCATTATAGACAACATGGAACTTCAGAAGCCATTTGCCTGTTTCTGTGATCCCTTGATGGTTTCTTAAAATAGTGCTAGATCTGATTCAAAGGCAAAAGCATTCACTTTACTTTTCTGATTCAGAAGCCAGACTAAAAAAATCACAGACTCTTAGAATTGCTAAGGACCTCCAAAGTCACCCACTTGAAACTGGCTTTTAATGGAAAGCCTAGGAAAATAGATTTACCACTAAATAGGCCCTAAAATCCAAATTCTTCATTTTACAAATGAGGAAACTAAAGCTGAGAGAGATTAATTAATTTGCCCAAGGTTACATAACTGGCAAATATCTGGACCTTGATTTGAATTCAGGTCTTCCTTATTCCAAGTACAGTATTCTATTCATCATGCCACCTGACTTCCTGAAATGGAACATCTCTAGCAGAATGTTGTCCAGCATCTACTGGAGGAACTGAGTTTCAAACCTGGTTCTACACTTAAATTACTAACTATTTGACCTCTGTGACTTTGAACTAGGAACTTAAAGGGCAAGTTCAGTGAAGATAATCATGTTATCTCCCAAGTCAGTCAATTTGACTTCTGACAGCTTTAAGCTTTAGGAAACTTGTTTTTTTTTTGTTCTGTTTTGTTTTGTTTTGTTTTTCCTCTTTATTTAAGGGTACACAATTAAAAAAAAATCTGGCATGTTAGAAGTTCTAGTAATTTTACAATCTAATGTTGGATATTGAATCTAGTACTGAAATGATCTCCATGGTCCTCTTATAAAGACATATGAGAAGATCTTGTTAATTTGGAGGTGTAGGGTGACATAGAGGGAAAAGCACCATTATGAGAATCAAGTACTCTTAAACGTTGTTATTCCTTTGGTAATAACTAGCCAAATGACTTTAGGAATATTAAACTCTAGTGGATGGCTCACTGATCTTAGAAACAAGAACTGAGTTCCTGCCATTTATCAACCAGTTTGATCTTGGGAAAGTTATTTCTTCATTCTGGGCTTTATGTGGTGTTCAGGGAAGACTAGTGCCTTGGATGTGAGGGCTTTCTGAGCCCTTTTCAGGTGTACTAATCTATCTTTGGTGTCTACCTATCTACAAATTCTCACCTTTTGCTTCAAGAAGCTGTTGCATGACCACATCCTAGTAAACCGTTTCAGGAGATGGACTTTACCAGCTTGAGGGTAACTGACAGACCTGAAACCCATTCATGATTTAAGGGGATGTCTACCCCAAGCATGTGAAGGCTTCCCCTGGCAGAATGGGCAAATGACAGTAATATTTCAGTAGTCAATGACTCAGAAAGAAAGAAAGAAGTTGATGACTTTGTGAAACCTTGCCTCATTTAAATCTAATTCATGCATAAGTCAAGATATCCTCTGATGTCATTAGTCCTCTTGGAAAATGAAGGATGTACAACAATTTCTTCACTCTAGATAATTTCCTCATGGGTCAAAAAAATGGCACTAGATTCCAGAGGTCCCTTTAAATTCTAATTTTCTAGAATTTCATTATTAAATCCAATTTAATTCTGTCAGAATTGAACTAATAACTATTGTATATAAGACACATGCCATTCATTATCATACTTTTACACTCAATTTTACTTGAATTAAAAAAAATAGACAAACCATAAAAAAAGAACAAAAACCTATTCCAGAACTCAAATTCAAGATATTTTGAAACCCTGGAAATAAACACAGAAAAATAGCAACTGGGACTTAAATCAAGATTTCACAATGTAAATCCAAATCATATTTTTCACTACCCTGAGCTTTGATAATTTGCCCCTTAAAATTCTTTTACCAGAACGCTGCTAGTATATGAAGACAGAAAGGTCTTCTTCAGACATTTAACCAGAATTCTAATTTTTTCTTCAGTAAATGCATCTTGGGGATGCTTTCATTGTGAACAACATACTCATTGACTCATAAGGCATATGTTAGCTTGTTTTTCTCTTTCTGTGTTCCAGTGAAACTGGCCTTCTAACTGTGCTTTACACATGCAATTCTATCTCCCATTTCTGTGTTTTTTCCCTGATTCTCTGCAAATCTAGTATCAATTTTCTTTTTATCTCAGCATCTTCCAATCTCTATTTTCCTAAATTACTCAGTTCAAGAGCTACCTTATAGAAGAAGCCTTTCTGGATCCTCCTGGATACTAGTATATTCATCCCCAAAATTATTGTGTATTTATTTTTATGATGCTTTTATATGAACATATCATCTTCCCTGATAGAATTTAAGTTCCTCATTGGTAGGAATTATTTCATTTTTGACTTTGTATTTCCAGGGCTTAGCAGAGTGCTTGACACATTGAACATAGAAAATGTTGATTTATGTATTGATTCATTAAGAGAACACCGGACTTTGAGTCAAAAGACATGAATCTATTTCTTCATTCAGATTCTATGTGGGCAAGGTGACATTGTTTAAATTCCCTCAAGTGCCATTTCACTTCTGTACGATGGGAATAACATAATAATATGTGAAACTCTCGTGGAGTTGTTGTAAGAAAACTACTTTGTAAATAATGCTATAAAATGTGATATTGTTATTGTTACAATAAGCATTCAATCAAGTGTTGACTCTGTATAAGGTCCCAGATTAAAAAAAAAACTGTAGGTGTGTATATCTGGGAGAGCAAGGAATAGGTTAGCTGTCAGATTTATGGAGAACGGAAGAATTTATTGCCAAACAAGAAAAAGAGAGTATTACAAAAGTCAAAACGTATAATTTTGATTACATTAGACTGAAAAAAAAATTGTGCAAACAAAGCCAATGCAACTAAAATCAGGAGGGAAGCAGAAAAATTGGGAAAGAATTTTTACAACCAATGTCTCTAATAAAGGCCTCATTTCTAAAATATACAGAAAACTGAATTAAATTTATAAAAATGCAAGTCATTCCTCAATTGATAAATGGTCAAAGGATATGAACAAGCAATTTTCAGAGGAAGAAATTAAAAATATCTATAATCATAAGAAAAAAATTCTCTAAATCACTATTGATTAGAGAAAGGCAAGTCAAAACAACTCTGAGGTACCATATCTCACCTGTCAGATTGGCTAATGAGACAAAACAGGAAAATAATTAATGCTGGAAAAAGATATGGGAAAATTGGAACACTGATGCATTGTTGGTGGAGTTGTGAACTGATTCAGTCATTCTGGAGAGCAATTTGTAACTACGCCCAAAGGGCTAAAATAGTGTGCATAGCGTTTGACCCAGCTAGGGCTGTACCCCAAACAAATCATACAAGTGGTAGGAGGACCCATACACACAAAAATATTTGTAGCAGCTCTTTCTGTGGTGGCAAAGAAATGGAAATCAAAGGGATGTCCATTAACTGGAGAATGGCTAAACAAGTTGTGGTATGTGATATAATGCAATACTATTGTGCTATAAGAAATGAGGAGCAGATGGACTTCATAATAACCTGGAGAGACATATATAAACTGATGCTGAGTGAGGGAAGTAAAACCAGGAGAATATTGTACATAATTACAGACACATCATATCTGTGATGACTGACTTTGATTAACTTGGCTCCCCTTATCAATGCAAGGTTGTAAGACAACACTGAAGGACTCATGATGGAAAAGGCTATCCACATCCAGAGAAACAATTATAGAATCTGAATGCAGAGGGGGCTGGAGCCAAGATGGCGGCGTAGGAGTAGCAACATATCACAGCTCTCACATGGCTGCCCCCAAATACCCATAAAATATGACTCTAAACAAATTCTAGAACTCCAAAATGCGCACAAATATACTTTCCACTAAAGTCAGCTCGGCTACAAGGAGCCATATTAACCCTGCAAGCTGAAATCACGGCTTTGCCCCAGAGGCAGCTGGACAAGAGTTGTCGAGCCCTGGCTGGAGCTTTGGGAGAGCAGATCTGTGTCAGCTGTGGCAGTATCCAGAATTAGGTTAGTGGAGATTGGCGAAATTGGGGGAGAAAAGCAAGTCCAGCCAAAATGCCTCCAGGGCAACAAGGCCACAGAAGCAGAAGTTTTGCACCTGCCTCCACACTGCCACTTTAGAGCTCCCAGCCTGCAGACTGCAGGGAGACCAAGCAATAGTTCAGAGGCCAAGTGCTCTTGCATTGAGTGGCCTGGATCTGGATTGTGGTCTTGGGCATTGGTACTGGTTTTTTGTTTTTTTTTTTCAGTGCACCAGAGTTGGGGAGGGACCCAGCAGACTCCTAAAAGCTCTGGCAGATGGGAAAACCCCAGCAATTTGGGACAGAGCTTTCCCCTCTGGAAGCAGAGTTCCACAGAGATTAAAAAAAAAAAAGACACAGACAGATCAACCATGAATAAGAATAAGCATAAGAAGCAAAGTAAGAACAGCAACCAAACCCTAGATTCCTTCTTTGTGGAAAAGAAGGATCAAAGCAGGGAGCCGGAGGAGGACAGCACAACTGGAGCTCCCACACCAAAAGCTTCCAATAAGCATGAAGATTGCTTTAAAGCTAGAGATCAGCTGAAGAAAGATTCTGAAAACCAAATGAGAGAAGTGGAAGAAAAATTGGGAAGAGAAATAAGAATGTTGCAAGAAAATCATGAAAAGAGAGTAAACAACCTGACTGAAGAAATTGACACCTTAAAAAATAGATTAGCTCAAATGACAAAGGAGGCCCAAAAAAACAATGAGGAGAAGAATGCCTTAAAAAGTCAACTTTGCCAGAAGGAAAAAAGAATCTCAAAAGCATTCTGAAGAGAATAATTCCTTCAAAATTAGAGTGGAGCAAATGGAAGCAAATGATCTCATGAGAAATCAAGATACTATCAAACAGATCGAAACAAATGAAAAAATAGAGGGCAATGTGAAATATCTCCTTGAAAAAACCACTGACCTGGAAAACAGATCCAGGAGAGACAACGTAAAAATTATTGGACTGCCAGAAAGCCATGATCAAAAACAGAACTTAGAAAGCGTCCTTCAAGAAATTCT
>JAQQSU010004148.1:0-14160 GCA_028627135.1 Pseudochirops cupreus | reverse complement strand
GTATTGTCTTTACTTATAACACACTGAAGGTAATACTTGGGAAACAAACTGATATGTTTTTAAAGTTATATTTTAGTTTTTCAATCAACAAAAATCTTCCTTTTCTTCCCTCTCTTCCCCCATTGAGAATGAAAGAAAAAGCAAATCCATGTCTGTGTGTGTGTAAGTGTATATATGTACAAGTGTACGTGTGTAGAAATGGATATATGGATATATAATAGATTTTTTGTATATATGAGTGTATAGATAGTCAAACAAAACAAATTTCTTCATTGATCATGTCTCCCATACTACAGATATCAGTAGCATGTTTTATCAATAGTCTTCATGATTCCTTGTTGGTCATTACTCTAATCAGAATTCCTAATTCTTTCAACATTGATTTTCTTCATAAGATTGTTGTCATTTTATAAATTACTTGCCTTGTTCTATTCACTTTATTCTGCATACTCATACATATCACTCCAGACTTATTAGAAACCACTTCTATCATTTTCTTATAGCACAATAGTATGCCATCACGTGTATATTCTGTAACTTTTTCACGTGTACATTCTGTAACCCAATAAATAGGACCCTGTTTAGATTCCCTTTCTTTTTCATCTCAGAAAAGACTACATTAAAAAAAAATTATCTTGTGAATCTTTACTTAGGGTTTGTTTTGCTTAGGAATAACACATCTCTTAATCTACCCTCTCTCTAATACCCCCTTTTTTTCTCTTTTTTCCTTTCCTTATGATTTACTTAGTGAGTAAAATGTATTTCTGTTTCCAATTTCATATTGTATGTGTATAGTCATCATTCCTTGACCAGTTCAAATGTGAGTAAGGTTCAAGGGTCATACACTCCTTTCCTTCTCTTTTTTGTACAAACTTCTTACATATTTTGATTATGAAATAAACTTCCCTAGCATTCCTTTTCCTAACTCAAGCTAATGTATTCTCCATTCTTATTTCTTTCCACCATCCTTTTAAGGTCATCAAGATATAATAGAACTTCTTCATCTAAGTAGAATCATACCATGAATTTAGAGGATGATAGAATTCAGAGGGGAGGTTATATCATTCTACCACATTTTGATATCAATAATTTCATTTACTTTTGTTGTTAGAGTACTCTTTCCACCCCTGGACAGTTTCTAATCCCATTGTCTTCAGATATCCCTGTCTTTCCATGTCAACCTGGGCTGGAAAATATGACTTAGTGTGACTTTTTCTTTAATTTCCCCATAAGCTTTAGTCTGGTGCTTCTTTTTTTGGGGGGAGGATGGTTGGTGGTCTGGTAAGAAAGAAAGAAATCTGTGGTTCTTTAGATTGTAAGATATTTCAAAGCAGGCGTGATTTTTTTGTTATTCTTTGTATTCCCTCTACTTAGCACAATGATTGATATATAAGAGGTTCTTACTAAATGTCTGCTAACTTGACTTGGCTTGTCCCCCATGGAACACACAAACACACACACACACAAACACACACACACACACACACACTTTAAAAAAATGTTCAACAATTTCAACTTATTCTGTTGTAAAAACCTTCCTGATTTCATTCTTACAGATATGACCATTCCTATTTATTTATCCTTGTTTATAAGCCCTTCCTTTAACTGTTTAATGTATGCTTTAAAAATCTATGTTCATTTGAGAGCTCCCTATTCAGTTGTATTGAGACTTTTTAATATTTCCTCAATTTATTTCTCACCAAGATCATTCATAATCATGTTGTCAGAATTTCATCTCTGAGAGGTTTCTGCCCCACTTGTGTAGTCTCCTTTTTAGTCACAAAATATAGTGTCATTCCTTACATTTATCTGAACTTTCTGATAGGTGCTTTACAATAGTCTGTCTAAGGTATAAAAATGATTGTGTACAGTATTTCATTCCTAATCTCTTATATAATAGATATTTTATCCCATGATTTACATCATTTTTCCTTTACCAACTGGGTCTTCCTTTTGGATAAGCATTAAGAACAGCATAACAGTGCATGTTATAACTCCTTGCTATCATCTGAGACATAAAATTTTCAGGAGGTCAGATCAAGGCTATATTACAGATTCTTCTTTCATCACTGTTCTATTTCTTAACCTATCAAGGCTGACTTTTTTCTTCTATTATTAAGCAAAGTACTTTTCTCTTTTCAAATAAATTGCACTTTCCTCAGATGTATGGGCAGTCATTGATGACAATTGAGCAATAAAGCTTGAATCAAAATAAAGAAGTGTCTATTCCATTGAATTATCTTTATCTTACTAGACAACAATTTTATTCCTGATTGATCCCTCAGTGGTTAGTAATCTACTAAATGTTTTTTTTTTCAGGCAATCAGGATTAAGTGATTTGCTCAGTCATACAGCTAGTAAGAGTCTGAAGTTAATTTGAATTCAGGTCCTCCTGACTCTAATGCCAGTGCTCTATCCATTGTACCACCTAGCTGAGCATAGTAGATTTTTTAAAAGTAAAGTCATGATCCAAACAATGTTGATTATTTCAGAATTAATAGCTCAAGTTATACTTCTAGTCAAATCAATTTAATTCAGTAGGCACTTTTTTTTTTTGCTTTTTGAAGGGAGGTACATAAGCCAATTGGGGTTAAGTTACTTACCCAATGTCACATGTCTAGTTTTGTGTGTTTGTGTGTGTGTGTGTGTGTGTGTGTGTGTGTGTGTGTGTGTGTGTAAGTGTCTGAGGCCAAATTTGAACTCAGGTCCTCCTGACTCCAGGGCTGGTGCTCTATTCACTGAACTACCTTGACACCCCAGTAAGACCTTGTTAATATTCATGGGTTATGCACTAATTACTGGGGAAACAAATATCAAAATGGTGTCTGTTCTCAAGGAACTAATTTTTCAGAGTGGAAAAATATATATGCAGATAAGGAAATACAGCATGTCCATTCAAAATCATTTCTCCAGAGTGGAAAGTGAGGAATGGATAAGGATCTATGAATTTGGGGGACTTTAAAAAGCCTCAAGTAGAATATAAATCTTCAGTCAACCCTTGAATAAACCTAGGGACTCTAAGATGTTGATGAGAAGCTCCAAAGATTGTTCCAAACATAAAGCATTAGCTGAGCAAGATTTCTAAGGAGATAATGTATTATATAGTGAGAAGGGATTGGAATTGGAGTAAAAAGTCAGTGGAAGAGAGGATGACAGTAAAAAATACTAAATGTCTGGAGAATGAGACTGAGAAATAATGGATAATTCCAGGGAATAGGAAATTTTTCTTTCAATGGTATCTGAACTGACCGTTTTAATAATTGATTCCAGAATTGTCAGTATGATGCATTTATGTTAAGATGAAAATAACTGTGTTCATAGAATGATCATGGTTTAATGAAGTAATCTAATATTTGTAAAATAAAGTCCAAGTGTTTGACATATAATAGACATCATAATCTCATCATCATCACCACCACCATCATCATCATCATCATCATCATCGTTGTTGTGGTTGTTGTTGCTATCATCATTAGTATTCCCTGTGGATAAGATGATGTTCCACAGAAACACATCTTCAAATGAAGTCCTGTAGTTATATTAAATTGACCTTACTGTCATAAGTCAATTCAGTGTATAAATTATTGATCTTCTAAATAAATTAGTAAAAGACTGATTTTTCCATATAAAAAAGGGGAGAAAATCTATCATTTACATCTATTGTCTATTATTCTTCCTATTATGGAAATAATTTCTTTGTCTCCAAATTATTTTAAAAACATAAGAAAAGTGTCAATTTATACCATGCAGCCACTAGGTGATAATTGTGGACTGAAATACAATGGCTTCAAGTGATCAGTTTTCCTGGAAAAATTCTACAGCTAAATACAGGAGAGTGGGCAGAGGAGGGTTGGAGTGAACAACTTCATTCACTGTCATAATCACAATGCACAACTTGGCAGACTTCAAAATTGCAAAATAATGCCAATGTCATAGATCAGTCATGGTTAAACCTTCCACTTTTTGTCACTGTCAAGCCTCTGAGAAGAATGGCTTGTCAGTTTCGATGAAAAGAATAAAATGCTTTCAGATTCAAGCTTTGGGTGACAAAGAAGATTGTTAACCTGTCCTGTGAGTCATGATGCTTTGACCATTAATTACATAAGTATGGAACAGAAACACTAAAAATTCATGTTTCCGGATTTAACAAATGCTAGCTTGTCATCAATATTAGTAGCATATTTGCCAAGACATTAGAAGGTAAAAACAGAGATGTAGCACCATCTTCAATAGAAATATGATAGCTTTCAGAATGGGTTTGACTTTCTCACATGGCTCAATAAACAGTTGATTTCTTTGTTTGAAAGTGATATGTGAGGTGTTATCTCTTCCCACACTGTCCCAAAATCTTTTAGAGAGAAAAATTGGAAGACAGTCATCTCTTCCATTATTCAAATTGAAAATATTTGGAGATTTCCCTGTGTGAATACTTCTAGGAAGTGGAACAAAGCAGGTAAGAAAAGCAAGCTAACAAGGGTTTATACATTGTCCTGGATCTTGTTGCAGAATCTTCCTGTAGGATGATAAGTCTGAACTGAGTAGATTGAGCTCAGCAACTTTACTGGTGATTCTTCAACACTGCATAGCTCAGAGGTATACCATGGGGAAGTTTCTTCCTTTCTTTTACCTGAAACATAACTCAATTAAAAATGCACTTCTCAAAAAGTAAAGCCCTCTTCACCAGCAGTGGCTTACCCAATGATGTAGCATTTGTTTCCTCATATAATTCATACAAATCATTTAACAGGATCAAGGGATTTAGAATGGATTATTTTTTTATTGTTCAAAGCTTTTAATTTTATTTGAAAATGTGTCAATTCATTGTCTTTTCTCCTTGATCCTTTATACTAGCTTCTTAGCTATAGCTCACCTGAGAGCAAGAATGAATAAAAATAAGAGTTGCTTTGTTTAAAGAAAGTATTAACATTGTGTTAATGGGAAGGAAATATTAACTTTGTGTTAATACGGGAAGGAAGGGTTTATGCATATCTGTTTATGTCTGTATCTGTGCTGTGTGTTTGTTTCAAAGTTTGATCTATCCCCTCATGCCAGCTTGCTGAAGTGGAATGGAATGGCAGTGTGGCTCAGTGGAAGAGATGTTTCCATTCCCTTCCCTCCCCTCCCCTCTCCTTCCCTCCCCTCCCCTCTCCTTCCCTCCCCTCCACTTCCTTCCCTTCCCCTTCCCTCCCCTCCACTTCCTTCCCTTCCCCTCCCCTTCCCTTCCCTTTCTTTCCCTTCCTCCCTTCCTCTCTCCCCTCCTTTCTCCTCCCCTCCCCTCCCTTTCCCTTCCCCTTCTTGTTCCCTTCCCCTTCCCTTTCTCTGCCTTTTTCTTTCTTTCAGTAGCAATGAGGATTAAATTATTTCCCCAGATTACACACTCTGTCCATTGTCTGAAGCTGTAATTGAACTAAGGTGCTCCTGACTCTAGGGCCAGTGTTCTATTCATTATGCCAACTAGTGTCCTCTGTTTCTTTGTCTCTATAATTAAAAGTCTATGGTACATGATATTGAAATCGCCTTCTTTCTTTAAATCTGTACTCTTGTGTAAATGACAAAAAATTAAAAAAAAAACATCTTAAGTTCTCCATTTTGAGATCTGTAGCATGTACTTACTAATAAGAACTGAGTAGCTACCTAGCATTGAGGAAAGAGACCCTCCTGATATTTCTTTATTCTATATTCTGTAAAGAGCAAATTATAGCTCAGATAGGTATTTGGATTATGATAACTTTAATAGTAATAAAAATATTTAATATGCTGTAGTGATTGCAATATTATTTTAATTGTTTATCTTTTTTGGAGGCTAGCGAAATCAGAGAGGAAGGTAATGAACATATCATTGTTACCAGTTAATTTACTGGCACTTACCTTAAGCAATTACTCTGTGCCAGGCACTGGTCTAAGTATTGGGGACACCAAAAAAAGGCAAAACCATGGCGCCCACTTTCAAGGATCTCTCTAATTGGGGAGATAATATGAAAATAACTTTATGCAAATAATATATTTACAGTGTGAATGGAAAATAATGGCATATACTAGCTTGGGAGTGGGGTGGGAATTGGCTATGAAGGGACCAAAATAATACTTTATTGCTTGTTTCATCTTTTCTTTTTTAAATTAAATTTTATGTTTATTTTTAGTTTACATCATTCATTTGCACAAGATTTTGAATTACAAATTTTCTCCCCATCTTACCCATACTCATAACCCAAAAACAGTAATCCCACTGTATACCCCCTTCCCCAATCTGCTCTCTCCTATATCCTCCCCCATCTCCTTTCCAACTTTCTGGTAGGGCAACAAGATGGATCTCCCTACCCCAGTGCCTGTATATCTTATTTCCCAGTTGCATGCAAAAATAAACAAACAAATAAATAAATAAGTATATTAATAATTTAATTTTAAACATATCATTTTAAAACTTTGAATTCCAGATTCTATCCCTTCTTCCCATGTCACCCACCCTTACTGGAAAGATAAGCAATTCAACATAAGCAGTACATGTGTAGCTACACAAAACATTTCCATAGAGGATATATTGTGAAAGACTGATTATATTTCCCTCCATCCTATGCTGCCCCCACTTCTTCTTTTCTCTACTTCTATCCTGTACCTTTTCAAAAGTGTGTGCTTCTAAAAACCCTCCCCTGCCAACCTGCCCTCCCCTCTACTATCACCTCTCTCATCCCCTTACCTCCTACTCTCCTGTAGGGTGAGATGCCATATTAAGTGTGTATGTCATTCCCTCCCTAAGCCAAATTCAAGGAGAGTAAGGTTGACTTATTCCCTTTTGTCTTCCTGTTCTTGCACTCCATTGTAACAGTTTTCCCTTGCCTCTTCTCTATGAGATAATTTACCCCATTCTGTGTACCCCCATCTCCTCTCATTATATTCCTCTCATCACTCGATTTCACATTTTAAGTATCATCCCTTCCTATTCAATTAACTTCAATTAATCCTGTGGCCTCTGTCTATGTATACCTGTACACACATATACACACTCACAAATGTATTCATATGCCCAGATAAACTCCTATATAGATGTATATATGTATATGTGTATACACACATACACACACACACATTTATATTCCCTTCAACTATCCCCATACTAAGAAAAGTTTCATACATCACAATTATTGTTTTTCTATGTAGGAATGTAAAAAGTTCAACTCTGATAATTTCCTTATGATTTCTTTTCCCTGTTTACCTTCTCATGCTTCTCTTGCTTCTTATATCCCAATGTCAAACTTTCTATTCAACTCTGGTTTTTTCATCAAGAATACTGGAAAGTCCTCTATTTCATTGAATGACCATATTTTCCCCTGAAACAATATACTCAGTTTTGCTGGGTAGATGATTCTTCATTTTGATCCCAGGTCCTGTGACCTCGAGAATATCAAATTCAAGCCCTTTGATCCCTCATTGTAGTAGCTGCCAGATCCTGTGTTATCCTGATTGTGTTTCCACGATATTCGAATTGTTTCTTCTTGGCTGCTTGTAATATTTTCTTTTTGATCTGAGAACTCCAGAACCTGGCTATAATATTCCTACAAGTTTTCTTTTTGGGATCTTTTTCAAGAGGTTGCAGTGAACCTCTATTTTTCCCTCTGGTTCTAAAACATCAGGGCAGTTTTCCTTGAGAATTTCTTGAAGGATGATCTCTAGATTCTTTTTTTGATCATGGCTTTCAGGTAGTCCAATAATTTTTAAATTATCTCTCCTGAATCCATTTTCCAGGTCAGTGGTTTTTCCAAAGAGATAGTTTACATTGCATTCCATTTTTTTTTTCATTTGTTTGGATCTGTTCAATAGTGTCTTGATTTCTCATAAAGTCATTAGCTTCCATTTGCTCCAATCTAATTCTGAATGAAATATTCTCTTCATTGAGCTTTTGAACTTATTTTTCCATCTGGCTAATTCAGCTTTTAAGGAATTCTTCTCCTCACTGGCGTTTTGAGCCTCTTTTGCCATTTGAGTTAGTCTATTTTTAAGGTGTTATTTTCTTCAATCAGTTTGTTGACTCTCTTTTCATTATTTCCTTGCGTCATTCTCATTTCTCTTCCCAATTTTTCCTCCACTTCTCTTATTTGGTTTTCAAAATCCTTCTTAAGTTCCTCTATGACCTGTAACATGTTTATATTTTTCTTGGAAGCTTTTTGTGCAGGAGTTCTGGCTTGTTGTCTTCCTGACATTCCATGCTTTGTTCCTTTTTGTCCCCCAAAAAGGAATCTAAAATTTGATTGCTGTGCTTGCTTTGCTTCCTTTGCTTGCACATGTTGCCACTCAATTACTTGACTTTTGAGCTTTTTGTCAGAGTAGATCTCTGCTTTCATAGAGGAAAGCTTTGTCTCCAATCACTAGAGTTTTCACAGCTGCTGGAGCTATTCTCTGGGTGTCCTCTCTGTAGCCTCCATCAAGACAGCAATCCAGATCCAAGCAGGTTAAAGCAAGAGCAATTACCCCTCTGAACAGTTGCTTTGTCCCTCTAAGATTTGCAATGCAGGAGCTCTGAAGCAGCCATGCAGAGGCAGCTGCATGGCTGCCACACCTCAGCTGCTTCTTGCTCTGGGGACAGAGGCCCAACTACACTCTCGGACCCCCTCTTCAAAAAGTCCACACTGACCTTTGACTTTGTCTTTGGCATTTCTGGGTTGATAATTCTGGAAACTGCCACAGCTGCTGGTGTTCCACTCTCCCAAAGTACCTCCAGCTGCTGCTGGTCAGGGCCACCCTGAGGCTAAAACTGCAGGCTAACACAGGGATGGGCTTGGCTCCCAGCATTCTGCAATGGACCCTTCTTGATAGCCTGTTGGGTTGCCTTCAGCGGGAGATTTGTTTCTCTCTATCACTTTGTGAGTTCTGTAGCTCAAAAATTTGTTTAGAGTCATATTTTATGGATATTTGAGGTGGTGATGGGGAGAGCTCATGGAGTTTTCCTGCTTCTGTGCCACCATGTTGGCTCCTATTTCATCTTTTAAAGTATCTTTGAGTCTGGTCATTAACTATGTCACACATTGTGTTGCCATGATAGGACTAAAGGAGTTTGAGGACCTTCCCAGGCCTTAATAGGCCTAACATCATCACATGGAGCCCATGGTGGCAGGAGCTTGCTGAAAGAGTGGAACAGAAAGGGTGGAACAGGAAGGAGTGAACAGAGAAAAGCTTGAGCACCAGCTGGGACCAAGCAGAACTGAGAAGGAGAATGCTTGTGATTTTGGCCCTCCACATCATTCTGTCTGTTGCTCTGTCAGACAAAAGCACCCTGTCTGTGGTTTTTAGGCAAAAGTCCTGGAAGAGGACTTTATTGCTGTTACAGAAGTCCTGGGACTTTATTGTTGATTTATGTTTGATTTCTCAGACAGAAGCCTTTTCTGTTGATTTGTATTACTTTGTCAGACAGAAAGTGAATTGAGATGAGAGTGCCAGCAATGTGTGTAAATATTGTTGTAGCTCTATTAAGCTTTGTCTTCCTAGAAAAAGAAAATTCAAAGAGTTTGGAATGGAGCAGTAAACTGAGGAGTGAAACAAGAGCAGAGAGCTGCCTACATACAAGTCCAGGTAAGAGCTGGGAAAACAGCCCACCTGTGAATCCAGGCAAGAGTTGGGAAGGGTCGGCCTGTGGGGATTGGAAGTCAGTCTTGACTTAGAATGAAAGAAGACTTTAGTTGGGTACTCTATATTGACTGATGAGACTGTGACTTACTGTGACCTAGGGGTGGATGGTGTTTGTACTTTCTACCACCCCTTAAGCATAATTGGCTTAAGGATGATTGGAAGCTGGCCTTCATTCAAGAAGAAAGAAGATTTTACTTGGGTACTCTATATTAACTGATGAGATTGTGACTTACTCAATGATGTTTTATTTAAGACTTTGTGGCTACTTTAGTAATAAGTTATTATGTTATATGGTCGTGAATGTTGTGCTCTACTTTCTTGAATGTTTTGCTTTAGTTTGCTGCTGAATAAATAGAGTTCACTATACTATATGTGATTAGATCCTTAGAGTTATTCACAGCAGCAGTCTTCAGAATCACTGGTTATGATTGATTTTATGAGCATCAAGGTAAGACTCCTTCAAAAGTTGAAATGAAACTGGGTTCAGAAAGCTAAAGCAGGGACTAGTTAGGAAATGGAATCACATCTAATAATAAACCTAGTGACATCAGTTATTTAGTGAATCAGTCAGTTAGTATTTAGAAAACTCAAGGCACTGAGCTAAAGGTCTTAGAAATATAAGCCAAGGTAGAAAACAGCTCCTATTCTCATAGAGTTCATAATCTGGTTGGGGAAACAATGTGAAAATAGTTGTGTACAAACAAGTATAAATAGAATGATTCATAAATAATTATAAGAGGGAAGGTATTAGAATTTAGTGGCTCTGGACATACTTTTTGTAGACAATGGGATGTTAGCTGGGATTTAAAGGAAGCCAGGGAAACCAGGAGGCCAATATGAGAAAAGAAGGAAGGGCAGGTATGGGACACAGACAGAAAAAATGCTTGCAGGCAAAAGTAAAACGTATTGTGTGAGAAACAGCAAAGAGGTCATTGTCCCTGGATCTCAAAGTATAAAATGGAGCAGAGTGGGGAGAGACTGGAGTAAGGCAGAGAAGGAAGGAAAGTGGAGGAAGGAGTCAAGATCATGAAGGACTTTTAATAACAAACATAGGATTTTATATTCAATGCTGGAGGTCAAATCAAGTTTTTCATTAATTCCATTTCACCGACATTTATAAATTTAAATTATGTACAGAGGACTATATAAGGAACTTGAAAAGATTCAAAATAATCCAAGCCCTATCATGGCTACTCAGTAGCTCTTTGATCTTAGCTCAGTCCATAATTTCTTTTTATTTTAGCTCCCTCTCATGTAAAATGAGATTTTTTTTTAGATTATCTTTAAGATTCTAGACCTTCTCTACTTTAAGGATCTATGAAGTTAAGGGATAAGAAATGTTCTTAACCTCAAAGAGCTTGCAATATAAAACTATTCTTTTCAATGTACTTCAATTTATGCTACTCAATCCTATTATTTTTTCAGTTCTTTCATTCCACATTCCTTTTCTCTAAAATTATTTGGACATATAACAAAAACAAAACAAAACAAAAAACACTTCTTTGGAGTTCTGAAGAAATTTTGTCAATTATCCATCTCACTTGCATATACAGATGCTACTTCATGCTGTAGTTGAATATGATTTTCTAAGCATTTCTTTTACTTATTCCTACCAATTATCTCCAAGACACGTAAGGAAACACACAATTAAAACATTTGTGGAAACAAATGGTCCAAATTTCTATTTACATAGGTGCTTTTGTCATGATTTCAACATTAGAAATATAATCTGTGGGGTGGCTAGGTGGTGCAGTGAATAGATCACAAGCCCTGGAGTCAGGAGGACCTGAGTTGAAATCCAGCCTCAGACACTCAACACACACACACACATACACACACACGCACACACACACACACACACACACACACAGATAAACTAGTCATGTGACTTTGGGCAAGTCACTTAACCCCAATTGCCCTACCTTCCCCCCTCCAAGAAGCAAATTTATGCGTGTGTGTGTGTGTGTGTGTGTGTGTGTGTGTGTGTGTGTGTGTGTATAATCTACTTTGAAGAAATATCTGGTAGTATCATAAATACATTTTCCAATAATACAGACTTGAGGATGCCCTCCCCTCCCACATTCTACATCAGTAAGTACAATTAAAATAGTAAATTGAGAAAAGGAGACATCTGTAAAAGTATCTGGTTCAATTAAAGGTTAAGACCTGAGAAATCACTGCAGAACAATAAGAAATATGATTTCTGTTGATCACGTTTTCAGTAATTTCTACTGTAGCCACTCTTCTAGCCACCTTCACATTTAACCACTGGATTCAAGTAATCCCTTTTCTTTCCCCCTTATTTGGTATACATTCTTGGCCTTTACAAAGTTTGAAATTGACAAGGCAAAGGTATACATTCCAGTAGATTTTGTTAATAGGTTAGAGACCATGGAATGGGAATTATCTAGAGATCAGTTCACATGCCCCAGAGGTTTAATAAGCCTTTAGCACTATGTGCCAAAATGATGCAAACTATCTCTTGCTCTCTGCTTTCCTGCCAAAGACAATTTTACAAGAAAGTTCATACTTTGGCATATGTGTTTTTACATGATGTCAAAAATATTAATCTTAATTAGTCTTGAAAAATTTTATGGGAGTTTCAGAATTTATTACACACATATACACATACATATCTCACATATGTATCTATCTATGTATACATGCATATATATATATACACATGAATATATGTATCTATGTATACATATATACATATATGTATACAAACATATATAATTTTACATTCAATAAGTTTGTATTTCCAGATCTCAAAAAGAATGAACCACGTATGTCTTTCACAGACCAATTTGCAGTTCACTTTAAGGATTCATGTAATACAATTTTTTCAAAGCAATTAAAATAGGACATTCTTTCACTATATTTTTTCTTAGTCTAGATCAAAAAAGAACTGAGATGATTAAAGGTCATAATAAAATCCATTTTTAAAAAATCAATAATTTCTGGGTTTCTGTATAAGCCTTTTTTAAAAAATGCAACCAATGACCTTAACTCTGACGTTTCTTCTTTAGCTGCTCAGTAAGATTCCTATTTGTTTTATTACACTCTCCAGAAAGAAGTGTAATTTATTTATGCCAGCTCATTTACAGGAGGGAAATGAATACAAATGAAGAGTTCATTGGTTTGCATGAAAGACTACTGTCAAAGGATGTCAAGATTTGATTTCTATTATTACAAGTCCTTGTTTTCTAAGCTGTAATTTGAGAGGAATATATTTGGGGGAGGGTGGAAAGAAGAATTATACAAGTTCTTTCTCTAGTTCCAAACACATGACCTTCTAGAACCATGGAAGAAAAATACTTTGCTTCTTCATTTCTGCTAGGGTCCCCATGGGTGCTTATGACCAATATATTTGACATAATTGAAGATTGTTTAAGATATGTGAAGACCAAAGGTTCTCAACCTGTGGATCGAATGACTCTTTCACATGGGTCACCTAAGGCCATTGGAAAACACGTATTTCTGATGGTCTGAGGAACCAAGACACCGCACTTCTATCCATCTCCAGGCAGGTCAGCCCACATGGAAATATACCCACATATGAGTATTAAAGGATCACGGCATTAGGAAGGTTGAGAACCACTGGTGTAGACAGTTTAGTGGATTTTCCACCTTGTAATAGGAAGAATATGCAGGATTACTCCATTTGGAACAGGAAAAGACACAAAGAATATATTCACCCCTCTGATCCATCTTAACACATGAACTAAGTGTTTGTCTACTGTAGATAGAATGATGTCTCAGATAGAATGATCACAAATATTTTGTACTACAAATTGCCAAATAATATTTTTCATTAAAACAGCTTTTTCGGGAGCCAAGATGGTGGCGTAGCAACAGCAACATATCGCAGCTCTCACATAGCCACCCCAAAATACCCATAAAATAGGACTCTAAACCAATCCTGGAACTCCATAACGCACACAAAGATACTTCCCACTAAAGTCAGCTCGGCTACGAGGAACCATATCAGCACTGCGAACCGAAACCAGCCTGGCCTGAAGCCACAGCTGTGCCCTGGGGGCGGCTGGACTGGAAGAGCTGAGGAGCCTCTCAGGTGAGCGGATTAGCAGCAGCTGCGAGTGGGATTTCTGAAAGGGAGAGATAAGCAGTGCGGCCAGAAGGCCTCCAGAGCAGAAAAGCGAAAAGGCAGAGGTTTTGCACCCGCCTCAGCATTGCAGCTTCCCACCTGCAGCCTGCAGGCAGCAGGGGGACGGAGCGATTGTTCTCAGGCCAGAGCTCTCGCGTTGAGCGGCCTGGACGGATCGCCGTCTTGGGCCTCAGTCTTGGAGTCCTCGCTATCCAGTCAGCCGGAAGTATATAGGAAGAGTTCCCAGGCTCTTCCTAAGAGCTATGGCAGCCAGGAGGACCCCAGCGATTTGGAACAGAGCTTTCCCTTCTGGAAGCAGAGCCCCACAGAGATTTATAAAACAAATCATGGTCTGAAGAACCATGAGTAAGAATAAGCATAAGAAGCAAAGTAAGAACAGCTCCCAAACCCTTGATTCCTTCTTTGGGGAA
>JAQQSU010004147.1:0-14161 GCA_028627135.1 Pseudochirops cupreus | reverse complement strand
GGATCTCAGAAAAAAAAAACCTGGAAAGTTTTACATGAAGTGATGCAAAATCTAGTGAGCAGAACCTTGAAACCTTGAAGACATTGTACAAAACAACAGAAATATTGTATGATGATCAACTGTGAATGACTTTGTTATTTATTTTCACTAATATAGTAATCTAAAACAATCCTATAGGACTCATGACAAAAATGTTATCTGGAGTTCCATAATCAAATGTTATGAATGTGTATCTATCTATCTATCTATCTATCTATCTATCTATCTATGCAATTATTATTATTATTATTATTGACTACATCCAACTGGAACTTGAGATACACAGGCACTGTGGTTGGGAGATCCATCCTGCCCTACTGAAAAGTGACATAGGAGAGAATAGACTGGGGGAGGAGGGACACACTGGGATGGCTGTTTTGGGGCGGTGGGTGGAGGAAAGAGGGGGAGAAAATTTGTAACTGAAAATCTTGTGGAAATGAATGATACAAACTAAAATAAAATTAAAAAAAAAGAAAGTCAAATTTTCTGTTTAGCTCTGGTTTTTTCATCAAGAATACTTGAAAGTCTTCTATTTCATTGAATGACCACATTTTCCCCTGAAGCATTATATTTGGTTTTGCTGAGTAGGTGATTCTTGGCTTTAATCCTAGCTCCTTTGACCTCCAGAATATCAAATTCCAAGCCCTTCAATCCCTTAGTGTAGAAGCTGCTAGATCTTGTGTTATCCTGATTGTGTTTCCACAGTACTAAAATTGTTTCTCATAATGGCTTATAATATTTTCTCCTTGAGCTGGGAACTCTGGAATTTGCCTATGATTTTCCTAGGAGTTTTCTTTTTGGGATCTTTTTCAAGAGGCAATTTGTCAATTCTTTCAATTTCTATTTTTAACTATGGTTCTAGAATATCAGGGCAATTTTCCTTGAGGAATTCTTGAAGGATGATTTCTAGGCTCTTTTTGTGATGGTGGCTTTCAGGTAGTCCAATAATTATTAAATTATGTCTCCTGGATCTATTTTCCAGGTCAGTGGTTTTTCAAATGAGATATTTCACATTGCCTTCTATTTTTTTGTTCATTTGGATCTGTTTTATGGCATCTTGATTTCTCATAAAGTCATTAGCTTCCATTTGCTCCAATCTAATTTTGAAGCAATTATTCTCTTTTGTGAGTTTTTGAAATTCCTTTTCCATGTGGACCATTTTCCTTTTTAAAGTGTTCTTCTCATTGCGTTTTTGGGCCTCTTTTGACATTTGAGTTATTCTATTATTTAAGGTGTTATTTTCTTCAGTCAGGTTGTTGAATCATTTTTAATGATTTTCTTGAATAATTCTCAGATCTCATCTCAATTTTTCCTCCAATTCTCTTACTTGATTTTCAAAATCCTTCTTGAGGTCCTCCATGGCCTGTAACCGATTCATATTTTTCTTAGAACCTTTGATCCAGGAATTTTGTCTTTGTTGACTTCTTCAGGTTCCATGTTTTGATCCTTTTTGTCCCGCAAAAAGCATTCTGTGGTCTGATTGTACTTCCTCTGCTTGCTTATCTTGCCAACCAATTACTTGGCTTTTGAGCCCTTTGCCATGGTAGAACTCTGCTTCCAGAGTGCAAAAAGCTATGTCCCAAATCACTGGGGTTTTCGCAAATGTTGTCAGAGATCTGAGGAGGTTATCATCTCCACAGATGTCCCAAGCTCTGGCACATTGCCCACACATTCCAGGACCACCACCCAACACTGTGATCCATATCTAAGCACGTCAAAGCAAGAGTAATACCCTCTGAATAGTTGGTTGGTCCCCCTACAATCTGCAGGCCAGGATCTTCAGAGGCAGCTTCATGGGCAGCAGCTGAAGCCACCATGCTTCCACCACCTCTCACCCCAGGGTCAGGGGCTGGACCACACTCTTCTGTCACCCAGTTACAACAGAATTCCCCACTGGCCTTTTACTTTCTATTTGGCATTTATAGGTTGATAAGTCTGGAAACTGCCACATCTGCCTTTAATTCACTCTCCTGAAGGTGGCTCCAACTGGTCTGTGCCACAGGTTGGGTCTACCCCAAGTCTGGGACACCACAGCTCACATGGTACTGTGCTCCGTTCCCAGTCTGGTGTGATAGACCCTTTCCTTTCAGCCTGCAAGGCTGCCTTGAGTGGGAGATTTGTTTCTCTCTTTCACTTTGTGAGTTCTGGAGCTCTAAAATTAGTTTAGAGTCATATTTTCCAGATATTGGAGGTGGTTGGAGTAGGAGCTTTCACAACTTTTTGCTTTTACTCCACTGTCTTGGCTCCACCCCCATTTATATGATTTAATGGAGACTTTTTTGAGTCTATTTTATCTTTGTATTTGACAAACCAAGGAGAAGAATTTTCCATTTTAAGGTCTGGCAAATACAATTCTGTCTCTTTTTTCTTTTTTTTCCTTTGGAGGAGGAAGGCAGGGCAATTGGGGTTAAGTGACTTACCCAAGGTCACATGGCTAGCTTTTTATGTTAAGTGTCTGAGGCTGGATCTGAACTCAGGTCCTCCTGACTCCAGGGCCGATGCTCTATTCAGCTGTGCAGTGTGCCACCTAGCTGCCCCAATACAATTGTCTCTTAACTCATCTTTTAGCATACCATTGAACTATCTCAGTTATATAATTTAGCAATGAAATTAGATACTACAACTTAGCCTTATATGGAATCTGTTCATTTTAATTATTATTTTTTTAAATTTTTACCTGATATATGTTATAATCCTAACACAAAAATAGTTCATTAGATTTAGTGTTGGGGTGTTTTTTATTGTTCCAGCTCTTCAAGTGACACACACATAAACAAAACAACAAAGACTTATGCAGCAGAGAGAAGAAAAACAGAATGGACAAGAGTTGATGGAATAAAAATCAGTAGAATTCTTTAAGAGTAAAGCTATTACCTGGAGCTGGCAAGATAGAGTTATAGGAAGCTCTCAAATTTAACTCACCTAAAGCTTGCCTGAATATGAATTAGCACTATATAATCCCTGAGAAGAAATCATCTAACCTTACTTGTAGTGATGAGAAACCCACTCCCACTCCCCTACCCCAACCAAGAGGAATAATGTATATTTATTCTCTGGCATCATTAGTTGTCTTTCAGCTATTCAGAGTTTCTGTGTCCTTTTCTCTTTCCATAGTGAAGTGTTTGTTTGTTTTTTTTTTTTCCCAGGAAATTGGGATTTTAAATGACATGGCCTAGGTCACACAGCTAGTAAGTGTTTGAGGCTGGATTTGGACTCAGGTTCTCCTGATTCTGTAGTAATTCTTTATAAATATTTTTGCCTCTGCTTTTTTCACTCTGTTTCATACGAATGTTCCCAATTCCCTTTGTATTCTTCAAATTCAAATTTTTATTTACTCTACACTAACATAAGACTAGTATTATTTAATAATATAACAATGGTTTATTCATCCACATCTCAAGTGAAAATCTGCTTTTTTCCATATTTGTTCATAGTGATAAATATTTCCATACTATTGTGAATATTTTATCAACATCATTGTCATGTAGATCAAATGAGACAATGTGTTTGGAATTGCTTTATAACATTATTATATATTATATATTATACATTAGAGTGTTTAATTGTTGTGAGGACCAGGAAACTACGGTAGGAAAATTTTTGAGGTGAATAAATACATACTGCAGGTAAGTTTTGGTTTAGATGAACTTCTTCTAAGACTCATTTATTCTAAAAGTATGAAGAAACATCTGTCTGGATAACTCTCTTTTATCTTTTACAGGATCTCTTATTACACTTACTAATCATATGTATCTCAAGATTCTGTCCTAGTTCTCCTCCCTTCTCTCTGTAAACTTTTTTACTTGAGGGTCTCTTTAGTTCCCATGATTTCAATTATCTTCTGTAGGTAGATAATACTCAGATTTATTTATTTAGTCATAACTTCTCTCTGGACCTCCAGTCTCATACCTCTAATTTCTTGCTAGACATTTCAAATTGTATGTTCTATAGACACCTTAAATTTAACATGCCACAAACTAAACTAATTATATTTTTGCCAGAATAATCCTTTCTTTCTCATTCTTTTATTATTGTCAAAGTACCACCATCCTACCAATCATCCAGGCTTGGAACCTACATGCCATCCTTGACTCTTTGTCTCACCTCCCATATTCAATTAATTTTCAAGCACTGTTATTTCTATCATTTTAATATCTCTAGAACACCACCCCTTCTCTAGTTTGACATTGCCATCACTCTGGTGGCTGCCCCTACCATTTTTTTCCTAGACTATTGCAATAGCTTGTTGGTCAGTCTCCCTCAATCAACTCTCTCTCCACTCCAATTTATCTTATTAACTCTCAAATTGTTCTTAAAATGCAATTCTGATCATATGACACCCTCCCCCCCCAAACACAAACACACACACACTCACACATGTACACATTCAGCAAACTCCAGGGATTCACAATTAATTCAAGGATCAAATATAAAATCTACTCTTTAGCTGTTTAAAGCCTTTTATAACTTGGCCCATTCCTACTTTTTCAGTCTTAAATACTTTTATCCCTTACATATGCTCTTCTCTCTAGGAGCATTGAACTCCATGCTTCACCACTGACAAGACACTTCATCTCCCCATTCTAAGAGATTTCATTGCTTATGTCCTCAAGCTTGGGACATTCTCCTTCTTCATTGTTGTCTTCCAGCTTCCCTGGCTTCCTTTAATTCTCATCTGAAGTCCCAAATTTTGCAAGAAGCCTTTCCCCATCCTCATTTATCTTAATGCCATTCTTCTGAGATTATCACCTAATTTATGCTAGAGAGGTCTTAATTATAAATATTCTTGTTTCTGACTGGGACTGTGATGTCCTCAAGAGAAGGAAATACTTTTTAACCTTTCTTTGTATTTCCGGTATTTAGCACAGTGTATGGCTTGGCACATAATGAATACTTAATAAATGCTACTTGTGTTTATCTATCTATCTATCTTTCTATCTATCTATCTATCTATCTATCTATCTATCATCTATCTATTCATCTATCATCTATCTATCCAGCAATCTATCTATCTAGCTGTATAGAGAGAGCACACCAAAACTTCTTTATATACATAAGTTCCCCTAAAAGTAAAAATTTTGAAGACATTTTCCCCGCCTCATCAGTAACCATACAAATAATAGTGACTTTGCCTGAAAATCTCTTTTTAGCTCAATTCAGACTTTAGTAAATAAACCAAGAAGTTACCCAGTTGATTTAGTCAGGAACCCAAAAGGAATCATCATTTATAGGAACAAAAACCTGTTTATTTTCTTTGAATACAAAAAATGACCAGTTGAGTCACAATATCTTTCAGGTACTCAATTACCAAAACTTATCAAGTATTTGATATATGCTAGGCATCATGGGCAACTCTGTCAGGTGTACAGAGAAGTATAAACCACAGTGTCCACTCTAAATATAACTGTAATTTTAAGCAATTTGTTTTTATGTTTATATATATATATATATATATATATATATGATATTTATGAAGTATATATGTACATAAATATATATAAATATATATATATATATATATATATATTTTAGGGCCTAGGCCTGTCATTTTATGGTTATTGAACAATCTCAGAGAAGAAATTCACTACATAAATATAAATCTGTCACTTAAAGTCTTAGAGAGCCTTTCCCAAATGATGTGATTATATAATATTTATATAAATATGAAATGTTATTATTATGAAATCCAAACTTTATTATCACAATTAAACATCAATTTTCCTATCACATACTGCATTAATTCATGTACATATGTATATATGTCACCAAATCCCTGCCTAATAGACTGAAAGCTCCTTGAGGTTTGAGACCATATTTGTCTCTTTTCAAGGCCTGTGGCTGGAACATAATATATATTTTTTTCAAATTGAAATAATTTAAAGACATTTGAAAGACTCGTGTTCTAATTAATGCAATAACCAATCATGATTGCAGAGGACTAATGATAAAAAATGTTACTCACTTTTGAGAGAGATGATCACCTGAAATGCAAGTGGAATATACATTTTTGGGTATGACTAATGTGGGGATTTGTTTTGCTTGACTATGCATATTTTTACATAAATTTTATTTTGTCTTGCTTTTGTTGTCTTTTCATTTCCTTAGTGTGGAAAGTGAGAGGAAGAGAAAGTAGATGCTTTTTAGTAGAAAAAACAAAAATGTTTGAGAAGAGATATAAGAATCCAAAAGAGAGGGGAATTTCTTCAGAAGACATAGTAGCAGTTTTAATGTAGCAGCTTCCAATATTTTGCCCACTCATCCCTACCTTATTTGATGAATATTTATTCAAAAAACTTTCATAAAATGATAGCAGTATGAAAGGCATTGTCCCAGATAAGGACAAGACTGATCCCGCTAAATCACTGGTATGTGAAACTTATTGATTAAAAAACACCCTGTACGAATGAAAATATAAGTTTCAAATTGATTGTTATCCATAGTCTTAGAGAATTAACTAAAATGCTGAAAACTTTAATGACTTGCCCAGAATCATATGGCTATCAGGAGGTACAACATAATGCAGGTTTTCTTCCAAGTCTGGTTCTCTATTCATTAACTAAGAATGTTTTCTTTCATTTTCCTATATGAAAAATATGACCGAAAAATGTTACAGTCCCCTCCCCTCAAGGAAGCTACATTTAGAGCACAAGACTGAGGCAAGAAACTCAGGATATAGTTGCAACTTCGCTGGTAACTATGACTGTGGTCACCCAGTTTCTCTTGGTAGCAGTTTCCTCATCTATAAAAAGAGGAGGTTGGATAAGATGACCTCCGAGGCCTTTTCTAGCTCTAACAGCCTATGATCACTTAGGTATAGCTTTTTTAAGTCTGCTGTTAAATCTTCATAATGATCCAAAGGTTATGGCCCTGCTCTTCCTTTCTCACATCATACTCTGTGGAGAGCTTGCTCTTTTCACTCTAAAGTTTTCAAGACCTAGATTAGACTCCAATTTTAAAGAATGTCTTTCAATAGATGGGCTGGAAGGTGACAAATAATACTAATTGTCACTCCCTGAGGATATAAATTTTCTTCTTTTTTCCCTTCTCTCAATGGATACTCCCAAGTGAGAGAAGTACAACAGCCGAATTGGCTTTGTCAGTTGTTGCTGAACAGCAAAACTTTATTTTTATCATTTGAAATTTCTCTTTTTAGATTTTATCCATGTTTCTGGTCAACTTAAGATCTTCGAAAATCCTTAACACACAATCCAATATGATAACGTTTCCCTCCTATTTTTGTGTCATTTGCAAATACTAGAAACAAGCATTTGATGATTTCACCAATAGAACTGATAATATTATAAACAAGTCAGGATCAAGAAGAGATCACTGGGACCATACATTAGAGGCTAACCTTCTGATAACCACCAGTTCATAATTAGTCTTTTAGTACATTTATCCATTCATAAGTGTATGGTCATCTAATCCACATGTGTCCACTTTATCCATGATGATTCACATGACAAATGTTTTCAAATACTTTGTTAAAATTTAAGACAACTAGAACTAAAGCACTCTCTTGCTCTACCAATGTCTTAATGTTGTAAATATATATATATATATATCCTCTTTTTCCAGATCAAAGTTACTCTCCTTTCTTTTTCAGTTTTCACAAAATATCCCTTTAATAATAAGCTTTTGAATTTTGCCTAATGTTTAATTGATCCAAAATTGGTTTACTCTACTTTCTTCTAGGGGGGAGAGGGTGGGGTGGAATTGCCAATTTAAAACAAAACAAAACAGAAACAGGACAATATATTAAAGTTCTCCCACTGATTATATTTTCCCTAAGGTTATTGATTGTAATTTAGTCATCACATCCATTTGATGAATATAATACACATGTACTCACAGGTAAACATTTTCATAAAATTAAAAAAAAATCCAACACTATTAGATAATTTGGGAGTGATTTAAAATGTTTATATACACAATCTACAAAAATAGTTGAACTTTAGAAGGATAGGAAAATAAGTAATGGTAGCATGGATAATGTCTTATTTGAATATCTTCTGCTTTTTCCCCCTAATTAATAGGTTTTCCTTTCTACTGCTACTCTCAAAGGAGAGCCCACAAAACATTTGACTGTTGACCTCAGAAAACTGACAGAAAGTGCATTTCAAGGTTAATTAATATGAAAATAATAGCAAAAAAATAATTAAAATTATTTATTAAATTTATATCTTAGTTTCTGATGACTGACTAAATCCAGTTATATCAAAGTTTAAAAAAATTAAAATAATGTAATAACTACCTATGAATGTCTAAGAAGATTCTTTAGAATCAGAAAACTTCAGTTATAAGAATGTTCTGAGGTTGTCTAGTTCAAAATAACCTTCCCAATGAATACACCTCCCCTTTACTTACAATAATGCCACAGAGTGTTGTATAATAATTCTGCTTTAAAATTCCCAGTGATAGAGAGCTCTCTATTTTACCAGGCAGACTTTTCTGTCATTCCATAACTCTATTAGACAATTTTGGTTTTTAATGATTTAATGTGAAACAAATAAACAATTTCATTTCAAAAACATTTTGGGATCCCAGAATCTCAGAGCTTGAATACACCTCACAGACTATCTGATTTGTTTCAGAACTGAACAGAAAAATTATTTGCAAAATCCCTTAGAAGTGCTCCTACAGACTGCTTAATGACCTCTGAAGAGGTAGAAGCAAAGTTTAGAAATGAATGCAATACTACAGAGTGGATATGATCCATCCAGAGAAGACTGCATGTGAAGTCTATCATCTGTTTTTTCCAGAAGATTTTGTATGTTCAGGTAGCCTAAGTGAAGAAGTTGTTGGGATACTTGGATCACACAATCTAATAATAAGGGTAAAAATAGAACTTTATTTAAAATTTCCCAGAACCATCTGCAATATCTATTTACATGTAACATACAATTCCTAGAAAAATTCATCAAATGTCTATTTTCCTCTCTCTTTCAACATACTTAGGACAAACATTTCATCTGTGCATCCAACTGACTGATAGTTATGAAAACACTACTGTTGAGTGTTGTTATGTATTTTAATTGGGCGATGATGAAAAATAAGGATCTAGACTTCCTGGGCTATTATTAGGCTGAGACACTTACTAGCTGTGTGACCCTGGGAAAGTCACTCAGCCTTGTTTCCCTCAGTTTCCTCATATGTAAAATGAGCTGGAGAAGGGAATGGCAAACCAGTCCTGTATATGTGTCAAGAAAATCCCTAAAAGGGGTCACAAAGCACTGGGCTTGATTGAGATGAGTAAACAACAACAAATCTGGCTGGCCAAAATTTACGTATTCCCCAAGGGGGGAAATTAGCCCCTCTCTTGAAAATATTCTTTAACTAAACTTGTTACCTGAATCTTATTTATAGGTCTTATATTTGTAACTATAAATAAAGCCATATTTTATAAAAATAAATTAGTAAAAACATAAGGAATTCTTCATTCCAGCATGTTTTTAAATCCTTTGACTGAAATGCAGAATCCTTTTACCAGCTTAGAACATTGATAGTAATTCTATAACCACTGCAATAGCCATCTCTTTCTAATTCTCCAGACACAATTACTGCGCACCATGCTGGGTGAATACAAATTAACAGATGAAAAAGATGCTGGGAAAACATTAAATTATTTTTAGCCAGAAATTTTCCTGCAGGGGATGCTCTTGCTCTCCCTAGATTGTACAAGCACTTTAGGAAAATAGGTGGAAGAGGGAAAATATGATTTTTATTTCTGCCCTTGGTAATTCAGGCAGCCACAATTAAAAGTTTAATTTATATGTTACTTGAAATGATTTTTATGCCATGCAACTATTCAGTACTTTTAGGAAGTCAGAGTTACACAAAGAAAAAAAAAGTTATATTATTTTTAGGCCTTTTATCCATTAAGCATCTTCAAGGGAACATATGCTAAATGATAGCAAATTGGTAACTGTAATGGTGCTTTAATGGGCCAATGTCCCTACAGGTGCCCTCTGGCATGTGTCCTTATTTGTGATAACAAACATTATAAATAGAAAATAGCTGGTAAGTGAGATTGCACAGTTTTTCTGGGGGCTAGAACTGGAGGAAGGGTGTTTAAGAATGATGCAAAACAGAGAAAGAAAAATAATCTTTTTTTCTTTATTTCTTTTCTTTTTTTAAAAAAATAAATCAGAGATACCAGGATGATTATGAAGAACAAATGAACAGAATAACAATAAATTACACACACACACACACACACACACACACACACACACACACACACACACATATATATGTATATATATATGTATATGTATGTGTGTGTATGTATATATATATATACATATACATACACATATATATGTGCACACACATACACAGATATCAATGGATGTATTTATTTATATATGTGTGTGTATCATAAACCATGTAGGTATACATATGAACCCAAATGTATATGTATTTATCTACTAAGTACACATATTTATAAATACAGAGAGATAAATTCTAAGCATTTGCCTGAGGCAACAAAATTTAAGTGACTTGTCACTGGTCAGACTGCTAATGTCTTAGTGCATGATATGAAAGTAAGTTTGTCTTACTTAAAACTCTGCAATCTATCCACTATAAAACTATGAGACTGTGGGAAAAAAAAATCTGATGGTAAATCTGAAACTAAAAATATTAGGAAATGTTAAAAAAGCACTAACATGCTTTACATTTTCCCCATTACCAAGAAGAACTAAATACCATGAAACTAAAAAGGAAATTGTGGTTTTGTCAACTAAACCTCTCCCAGTGACCTTTGAGGAATTATTACATGTGCAAAATGTGTCGAGAGATGTGTCAGAAGGCAAATGAGATACTAATTTCTTAAATGAGGAAAAGACAGATACTTAAAACTTTTGAATAAGAAGTATGACATTGTTTGTAAAATTCTTGAATTTGAGAAATTTAGAAAGTAAAGAAATGACTGCTGTGATCAAGCATGGGCTCACTGAAAGCAATTCATGCCAGACTAACCTAACTTTCTTTTTTAAAGTTGTTTAAAGTTAATAAATCAGGGAAATGGCACAAATATATGGTATCTCAGAATTTTAGCAACATTTCTGACAAAATCGTTAGTCTACCAAATTCATTACACAACACTGATTGTCAACCTGAATTGCAGAAATTCCCAAGAGGGTCAAAGTATAGGGGACACAGACACAGGCACAGACACACACACATATACACACACAAAGGTGTGTGTGTGTGTGTGTGTATGTGTGATACACACATATGTAGATAGATATACACCTACATGTATATCATGTGTATATATGTGAATACATGCAAATGCACACTTATGTATATGTGTAGATGCACACGTGTGTATGTACGTTTATTACCCTCTAAGTAAAATTTAACATTTTATCGAATTATTTAAAACTTTTTTCTCAGAAGATACCCATAGGTTTAATCACACTGTCAAAAGCATACATGTACCCTCAAAAATGTTAAAAATGTCTGATGTAGAAGAAAGGTTCTAGAGGAGCATCTCAGGGTTCTATCCCCATTTAACTTAAATAACAAAATCAATGATTACACAGATTACATAGATTTTATACTCATCAGATTTGCACATTGTAGGAAATTTGGTATGATAGTTAACATTTCCATAACAAAATCAAGATCAAAACATATTTTATAGACAAATTAAGATCAATTATATTTCATTAAACTTGTAATCTGTTTAACGTGGAATTTGAACCTAAATAGGTCTTTAAATTCAAGACAATTGTTCTTTCTAACACACCACACTGAAAGACTATATATTCAGTTAAATGATTAGTTTATTCACCAAAAGACTTCTTTCATCAAAACAAAACAAAATAGTGCAACATTTACCTTTTCCACAGAGTTACTGTACTTCTACAAGACAAATAGAATGTTGTAAAGGCAATTTATGCTAGAAGTTTGAAGACAGCTGAAAAATATCAGACTATGGAGTGTCAATTTTTCCTATGAAGACAATTTATGTATGATTTATCAGTACAGAAGGGAAATCTATAGATAAGACTGAGAAAAAGAAAATGAGGTGAAACATTATAAGAGCTGTGTTGTTATAGTATAACTAATTTTCAAGGAGGCTTCAACAAAGAATCTGTAAAAGGATGTAATGGCAAGCAAACAAGTACTTAGAGCCTTATTTCAGTTGAGCCTCACCCATGATTATATCAAGTCTTTTTTAAGAAACAGAACTTGCAAAACCTACTGTGGGAGGGACTTGACAAAGACAATAACAAGAAGCATATAAAAGGTGGGCAAAACAGGGAGGAGCTATTGACCAGATAAAAAGCTAAGCACAAACTGGGAAAGAACAGAACTGAGAAGGGAACACTTGTGAAGGCCGAGTTGAAAAGTAGAAAACTTGTGGTGTCTCGGTACTCTGTTTGTCTGTTCTGTTTGTGTTGATTTGCATTTCTAATACTTTGTACAGAAGCCCTGTGACCTTACTGGAAGTCCTGAATGGGGATTTTCTTGTTGTCTGTTTATAGAAGTCCTAAAGGAGGGTTTCAGGAATCCTGGGACTTTATTAATGCTTTGTGTTGACCTCTTGGACCTTGTTTGTGGGTCTGTGTTGATTTCTATGCTGATGATTTGTGTTGACTTCTCAGACCTTGACTGTGGGTCTCTGTTGATTTCACAGGCAGATAGTGTATTGATGAAGGTGCCAGCAATGTGTATGAATGTTGTTTTTTCTCGGTTAAGCTTTATCTTCCAAGAAACAAAAACTGTGAAGGACTTGAGTTGGACTGGACACTGTTAACTTCAATATGGAACTGGACAAGTAGCTGGATGAGAATCTGAAAGCTGCCTACCTTTGAATCCAGGTGACAGTTGGGTAGATTCAGGCAGGAGCTGGACCCATGTAAGAGGAACCAGGGAATCTGGGAGCCAGCCTTGAGTCAAGACGTAAAGACCTCTCCTTGGGTACTTAATGCTGACTGAGAAGATCATGATTTACTGTGGCCTAGATGTGAGAGAACTTTGTACTCTGTACCTTGTATCTCTTTAGGATGATTGAGTTAAGGATGACTGGAAACTAATCTCCAATCAAGAAGAAAGAAAATTTTTTTGATTGAGAGATAAAGACAGTGTGACCTAGGGATAGATAATTTTGACCTTTGTACTTTGTGTCCCTTAAGGAGGCTTGCTCCTTCAGTATAACTGAGTTAAGCACTTACTGACTGATATATTTTGCTTAAAACTATGTGGCCACTTTAGTGATAAGTTGCTCCATTATAACATTGGGAATGCTTCAAATAGTTTGTCTTAGTTTATCACTGAATAAATGGAGAGTTCACTATACTATGTGATCAGAACCTTAAAGCTATTCACAGCAGTAGTCCTCTGGAGAAATGCTCATGCTTGGATTTACAAAGGAGCTAGCAAATAAATTGCATTTGGGCAAAACTACACTTTGATGGCTTATGGAAAAACAGAGAAAAGAGACTAACTTGGCTTGTCTTCTAAACGATAGAATTTAACTCTTTTATATTGAAGGGAAAAATATGGAGAATATTCTTTTTGTTTTTTTGGTTTTTTTGCTTTTTGGAGGGGGGAAGGCAGAGAAATTTGGATTAAGTGACTTGTCCAAGGTCCCATGGCTAGTATATGTTAAGTGTCTGAGGCCAGTTTTGAACTCAAGTCCTCCTGATTTCATGGCCGGTGCTCTATTCACTGTGCCACCTAGCTTCACCAAGAACATTCTTAAGTGACTAATAACCCATAACTATTGAGTGTAAATTGAATGACAAAATTCTTTTTCTGAAAGGGAAGAAAATTAATTTAGTACTATAATGAAGATTCAAGAAGATTTTTGCTATAACTTCACTCATAATTAAAATATTATAAAGAAGTATCTGCAGAACAAACAAAATTCTACAATGATTAAGAGATTTGCTCATTCCAAATGTTAGATTAAGTAAAAGGAAGAAGGGAAGAGTAAATAATTATTGGTACCGCTTTTGTAGACTCTTGCAGAGTTGGTAATGAATCTGGAAAACATAACCTGATTCGTATGGAAAGTTCAAATTAGATGGACCATCAGAAAAGAAAAAAAATGTTTTACTGCTGGCATTTTTTAAATTCCACATGCATTTCCAATAGTATTCCC
>JAQQSU010004146.1:0-14161 GCA_028627135.1 Pseudochirops cupreus | reverse complement strand
GCAACGCACAGCTATAAGACAACTCTCCAAGTCTCAGGATGGAAGGAGATACCTACATTAAGAGAAGGATCTAGAAAGAACAGAGTTTAAATGGAAACTGAAGCAACCTACATGATATCATTCTTTTCCATGTTTGGATTTGTTTCTCCTTTCCCACTGTTCACTCATTGGTTACAACCCTTCTATACAACCAGACTAATGTCCAATGTGAAAGTATTTGCAGATCCTATACTTGATCGCATGCTGCCATGGATGGTGGTGGGGAGAGGGAGGAGAGAAAATTTGAAACTCAAGGGATTGTGGAACTGAATCTTGTGAACTAAAAGTAAATAAACAAATCAATTTAAAAAAAAAAAGAATCACACCACCACAACTTAATTGTTAAAAAAAAAAAAAAAGAAAAAATTATTTCCATGACCTGAGAGATGGTCTAATTACTTCAAGGAATAAGTTATGTAAGAAAATCTTATCAACATTCATTCCATGAGAGGGAGAGCCAAGATGGCAGAGTAAAGGGACGGTCTCTCCTGAGATCTCCCCCAACCCCTCCAGTTGTGTCCAACTCTTTGTGACCCCATTTGGGGTCCTCTTGCCAAAGATACTGGGTGGTTTGCCATTTCCTTCTGCAACTCATTTTACAGATGAGGAAACTGAGGCTAATAGGATTAGGTGACATACCCAGGGTCACACAGCTAGTAAGTGTCTGAGGCTGGATCTGAACTAAGGTCTTCCTGACTCCAGGCCCAATGTTCTACCCACTGTACCACCTACCTGGCCTGTGTATATGCAAATACTTTTTTGTTGAGGCGCTTGGGTTCTTTAATTTTTTTAATTAAATAAATTTCCATTAAAAAGTTAAGAATAAACTCATAAACACATGCAATTTGGTCAAAGGGAGGAATGAGGCAATGCCTTACAAGTGAGCCTCCACACAATTCTGCTGAAACACTTGCTGGTTTAAGTATGCTACTCCTCCCTCGGTCACAGTCCAAAGTAGATTGGATATCTGGCAATTATTAGGTTAGTATCAATAACGCAAATTGCCAAACCACATGGTTCAGGCCCTAATTGCTAAGTCTGGCTGTTAACTATTGATCAAATTGCCCAGATAATTCCATCAAATCTCTGATTTTTTTCTGTAACAAGTCACACACACACACACAGCTACAAAACTTAAGGAATAGACGTTCTTGCTCCAAAAGTCATTAATCTTGTAAAGTTACCAGGCTTCAATCCAGGAGAGATTTTCTACCTTGGCCAGGAATATCATGTTAGGTTTTAGGTCTTATGAGTAATATAATGTAAATTGCAGGGCTTGAAAAAATCTGCAAAAGGGACAGCTCCATTCCACCATCCCCAGTAACAAGCTCATGGTCTCATTAGCTCCTAAAGTTTTGATAATCATCTCTATGCCAATCATTCTCAGATTTATTTATTCATCCCTAACCCCTCTCCCCATCTCCAGACTCACATCTCTAACTGCACATTAGACACCACAAACTAGACATCCCAAAGATATCTTAAATTCAACATATCCAAACCTAAACTCATCTCTCCCCAAAACCCACTCCTCTTCCTGATATCCCTACTTAAGAACAATTTGTTCTAAAAGTCATGAAGGTGGCTGACGCAGACACTGGAAAATGCTTATAACTTAGACATCAAAGTCACCAAGGTCATCCACTGCATCCCAGGCCATTACCTGTGGTCTTGACTTTTGTCTTGCCACTGGACTTAGATAACTCTGCAAGAAAGAGTGAGGCTGATGACTTGGGGCAACTCTGCCTCACTTAAATCCGATTCATGTACAGGTCAAGTCATCACTCCGTGATGTCATTGGTTCTTTTGGAAGATGAAGGAAGAAGACTTGTGATGCTCTCCACATCCAAAGAACTATGGAGTCTGAATGCAGATCGAAGCATATGTACTATTTTCATTTTGTTTTTGGTTTTTCTTTCTCTTGGTTTTCCCTTTCATTCTGATTCTTCTTTCACAACATATGAAAATATGTTTAACATGATTGTATGTGTAAAATATATATCAAACTACTTGCCATCTTGAGGAAGGGGAAGGAAAGAAAGTGAAGGAGAAAAATTTGGAACCCAGAATCTTACAAAAATGAATGTTGATAACTATCTTTGCATGTAATTGAAAAAAATAAAATAAAATACAATCCCCTATTCAATTTTGAGTTCCTTTAGAGCAGTGGTTCTCAACCTTCCTCATGCCACGACCCTTTAATACAGTTCCTCATGTTGTGGTGACCCCCAACCACAAAATTATTTTCATTGCTACTTCATAACTGTAATTTTGCTACTGTTATGAATCATAATGGAAATATCTGATATGCAGGCTGTATTGTCATTGTTACAAATTGAACATAACCCACAGGCTGAGAACTGCTGCTTTAGAGCAAAGACCTTTTTTTTGTTTGTTTTTTGCCCTCCTTGTAGCCACAGCACTTGGCATGACGCCTTATACATACTAAGTGATAAATGCTAATTGACTGACTCACATCCTTCTTTCACGAGTCCCTATGGACTAGAAAGGCCACTTAGGTACTAATTTATACCAGTGCTTCCCACTGCCCCGGAAGTAGTTATTACCATTTTCCTTGGATACATAAAGGAGAATAAGGATTACACATCTGATATATGACTTACCTAATCTCTCTATATTTGATTTGCTCTGAGAGAAAATAAAACTTTGCTATGAAATGTGTTGTGGTATTTAATTAATGTTTATCAAGAGTTTAGAAAAGTAAAGATGAAAGATATTGTGAAACATAAAGCGATAACATTGCTCTGATTCATCAGCTTCCTTATTTTATTGGCTGCAATGGGGAATCCAGATCAGTGATTTCATCCATGTTGCTAACTCTTGGTGAGGAAACCTCCACTACCAATGAGATCAGCACCTGTTCTGAAACTTGGAGCCTCATATACTAAGAAGTATTCCCTTGCCTAGAGTCACACTGCTGTGTCAAGTCAGGATCTAACATTGAGTTCTCTTGAAATGGGATTGGTTTTATTCTCACTACACCATTCTGCCACTTGTCTTAATTAATACATGCTGCCTCAACCAAAATTATCATTAAGTAAAGAAAACCCAATATAAAACCTGGTGTAATTGTATTACAGAGTAAATTGATGAAGTGGTTCATGGCTTAGAATCCTTTAAAGATCTTTGATTTTATTGGGTTCTGGTTCATCTCAGAGTTCCTCTAGTACATCAGTAGATGGTTTTCAGGAATGGCTCTGGCTGAAAATTTCAAAGTCCTGGCACAAAAAAGCCTCTCTGAACTTAATTCCATTGAGTGTTAGTCAGCAGACATATATGACTTTCCAGCTTGGTAAACTATCTTAGAAACCTCGAGAACTCAGCCACTTTCACAAGAAGGAAGGGTTCCAACGAAGGAATTTTTTAGAAAATATTTTTCCAATACTCATTTATTCTTTGAGTATTTACTGAGTACTTTGCTAGGTGCTAGAGGTACAAGGACAAAAAAAAATAGTCTTAATTGAGCTTGCATCCTATGTGGTAGGTACAATACAGAAGAGTACACAGACAACTAGGGAGGGTAAGGAAAGGGCCCATGTAGGATGGAACACTTGAGCTACACTTTGAATGAAATTATTGATTCCAAGAGATGAGATGAGGAGGAGTAAAGATCAGTATACGCCAGAGGAGCAATGAACAAAATTATTGGATATTTTAAAATACAAGTGTGATATATAAAAAGCTTAAGAGACAGTTTCTGAGTAATTAATTGTGTTATTAATTATGCTAGCACATAATTAATAAAAGGGGTCAATGACCAAAGATGAATCATGGTAGCCTCTGTATGATTATATACCTTTGGATGAGTGGGTGTTACTGACAGGTGGCAATCAGCTTTGATTGGTTAACAGTAAATAAGAAAATGAATATTGTAATGAAAGGTAGATCTAGTCTAATGAAGGGCTGGGGAATGTTAGTGATTATATCACCCATGGACAACGAGACACTATCTCAAGTTAGACCACCCCTAGCCTAAGAAATCTAGCCTGCCTGAATAGAATACAATGGGCAGGAATTTAGGGTAGATTAATTCCTCTTTGTAAGGTTTCCAGTTGGGTGGTATAACAATTCCAAGATTTCATCTCTTCATCTTTCCTGCCCTTTGAGAACTGAGCTTTAACCTAATCTCCAAATGAAGAAGGGAAAAAAATCTTAGATCTCTCCAATATTAGCAACAGGCTATTTAATGACCATTCCTCTCACAACCCTTTCTTAAATATATCCACTTATTTGAAATGAAAACAAATCACAAGTGAAAGTCAATGAATAAAAGATCAACATGGTGAAGTCACTCTTAAAGTTAATGCAGTGCTGCGATTATTTAATAAGGCAGGAAAAAATGAGGCTAAATTTGGTCAGACCATGTTGAATTTCCACACTGTACAGGTCATTTCCCTCTCAATAAGTTCCAATGACTCCCTATTGACTCTAGAACCTAATATTGTATCTTTATCCCATCCTTTAAAAATTTTTCTTTTTAAAAATAACTTTGACTTTTTAAGATTTTGCTTCCTGTTACTGCTAGAAACAGATATCAATGCCTGTGTCTTAAATTTAAAACCCTTTATAATCTGGTTTCAACTTCTTTTTCTAACCGTTCATTCACTATCTGGTCCAAGCAAACTGGTTTTCTTGTTGCTCCTTATACATGATCACCTTGAATCTATTCATTTGCCTACATCAGGGGCAATTAGGTGGTACAGTGGACAAAGCACTTGGCCCAGGGTCAAGAAGACCTGAGTCCAAAGCCTCAGACACTAATTAGCAGTGTGACCTTGGACAAATCACTTAACCCCTTCCTACCTCAGTTTCCTCAACTGTAAATGAAGCACCAACATTACAGAGTTGTCATGAAAATTAAATGAGATAATACTTATAATGTGCTTGACCTATTGTCTGGCACATATTAGGAGTTTATTAAAAGCTTGTTTTCTTTCCTTTTTTCCTTCTTTCCTTGGCATGATGACTCATGCATATAATCTCTGCCAATACACCAGGCTAAGGCTGGTGGATCACTTGAATTCTAAGTAGCAGAGTGCTAAGACAATTGAGTATTTGAACCAAGTTCGACACCAATATGGTAGGGAGGAGGATAGGGAGAAGGTAACCAGGTTACCAAAGAAGAGATGTGTGTCTATATGTGTGTTTTATCATGGGCACTCATTCAGTCAGGTGCAGGAATGAGGAAAGAAACAAGTCTTAGGAGAGAGGAAAACTGGACCATACTGTTCTACCCCAGCCTTATTTCCTTTTGTGTTTTTTATTAAATTTATCCTGTTAAAGAATGAATTTTCTGAGTTTTACATTAGTTCTCATAAACATCTGTGGTCAGCCCTGTCCTTCTTGTTGCCAAGTATTCCTTTCTTTTCAGGATGAGGGTGCAGTGGGAGCCACACAGGAGGTGGGGAATTTTTCTAGCCAAAGACTGGGATTCTCAATCTTCAGCCCATTGTTAGAGAGCACAAGCACAAGCCGTCATATAACTACCTTTCTAAGGCCAGAATCACTACAAATTCAGACATAAGTCTACCTCCTAGAGTCATGCTCAGATTATACTTGATTTCACTATATCTTTGAGATTACACTTGGTTTCACTATATCTTTCACTAAATATCTCTTTGTAAAAGCTACTCCATATTAAGTGGTTAAATTGGGGCTAGAGCCAATGGCAGCAGTAAAGACAGAATCTCATTAACCCTTCAAGGTACCTTAGAGCCATAAGGGGCAGATATAGCAGCCTAGGTCTGGAAGAGTGAGCCATTGGATACACGTTGAACTTTCAAGTCACTTGAATTAAGAGGTGTGAGTTAGTAGCTTCAAATAATTTTTCAAGTTGATACAAAAGTAATAAACTTTATTTTGTAAAATAGACCTTTAAAAGGAAAGTTCTTTGAAAATTTTTGCAACAATACTTGGACAGTATTCCCTTGGGAATTTTATAGTCTTGCAAAATATATTGTTTCTTATGTCAAAATGGTTCAAAGGGGGTTTGGGCTAAAAATAAATTGTTGTTTTTTGTAGTGATAATAAAGATGAATCAAATTCATTTCGTAACAAAAATTACCTCCTAAATCTTTCATAGTTTATATGTATTTCTTTTTTTAAAAATACTTGAAATAAATTTATTTAGATTTGGTTCTCAAATTGATACCCTACTCCAGAAAATAAAGTGACTGAATGAATAAAAAGTTAGAACTAGGGCTAAATTGATGGAGTAATATTTCATACATTTCCCAATTTTAAAATTTCTGCCCTAAAAATGAAATAGAGGAAAGTAAATGCTTGCTTATTAATCACTGAACTCTCAACAGAAGCCATTCTCATTTTATTTTAAAGATATGGACTTCTAAATATGAATGGATAAGCAACCAATGGATGACACATTTTCTCTTACTAGATTTGAACAAAAATGACTAATAGACTTGTCTTATGCAAGACAATACTTTTAGTATTTGAACCAGAAAATTTATTATATTTCAGTAATGGGTGAATAGAAATGTATCTAATTTTATCAAAGCATTACAACTTCAATATCATTCATAATAGACTTTTTTTTGCATGTAATAGTTTTCTTTGTAGGTGTTACAAAGCTTCCTTCATCTCACTCTTCACTCTGTACAACCTGCCTTCCAATGTCCTCCAACTACTCTCTCCAAAGTTTCTAGGGACATCTTAATTGCCAAATCCAGTTGCCTTCTCTCAATACTTAACATTCTTAACCTTTTCTCATCTTGACCCCTTGGTGAACCAGTTCAATTCCACACTGTCCTGTTATCTTGAGTCCCATGCCTACTTTTTCTATCACCAATCTTGCCCTGCCAAGCCTCACCCTTGAATTACTCCCATCATCCCCTGATTTGCTTTGTACATGTGTACTGCTGAACAAAACCTGGAGAAAATTAAGAAACCATGCTGAATGCATACACTATAAATTTACTAACTTCATCTGGGCTCTCACTTTCGCAAGACATCCTTTTATACCCATCTAATTAACTCCCTATCATATTCACCAAAGTGGCTGGTGTTGTCTTTTCATGTCTCATCAAACCTCCCACAGCTCTACATTTCCCCACCCACTCAGCTAAGTCTTCCTCCTCTTTCCCTGAGCTCCTTCTTCTCTCTTCCTAATTTTACATGACCCAAATGCCTTCTGCTACTATCTCCTCTTTTACATGTCTCATATAATGATGTGGCCCCTCTTTCTGAAGTAAACCCCTCCAGATGCCAAATTAAAAGAAGATCAACCCTATTATATCCCATCTTCAATAGCATATTGTCTTAACTATCATCCTCATTCTCACTTATCTTCAATTTCTCCCTGTCTATTGGCTGCTTTACTACTGTCTACAAACATTCTCACATTCTCTCCATCCTGAAAAAACTTTCATTTTATCCATCCTTCCTTGCTAGCTATCCATCCATTTTCACATACTCTGCAATCCAGTGACCCTGGCCTCCTTGCTGTTCCTCCCACAAGACTCTCCATCTCTTGACTAGGCATTTTCACTAGATGTGTCCCATGCCTAGAATGTTCAAGCTCCTTCCCCATTTCTGATTCCCGGCTTCCTTCAAACTCCAGTTAAAACTTCTTTAGGAAGATTTTCTTCTATAGGAAGTCTTTCTCAATCCCCATTAATTCTGGTGCCCTCCATTTATTATCTCCAATATTACTTGTTTGTATCATCCCCTTTAGACTGAGTTTCTCTGAGGGCAAGGACTATATTTTGCCTTCTTTATATTCCCAGTGCCTAGCACAATAGGCAATTAATAAATGTTCATGAATTGAATGACTGACTTCTCTCCTGACCTCCACTCTCACATCTCCAACTGCCTAGCTGACATCTCAAAGTGAATGTCTCATAGACAGCTTAAAGTCAACATGTCCAGAACTACTTTTGCTATCTTTTTCTTAGATCTTCTCCCCTTCCTAACTTTTCTATTACTATTGTGGGTACTACCATCCTCCCTATCACCCAGGTCCCCAACCTAGATGTTATCTTGGACGACTCATTCTCTTTCACCCTCATATACAACGAGTTGTTGTTTCCACCATTGGTAACATCTCTAGCATATGCCTCCTTCCCTCCTCTTATCCTGCCATGATCCTGGTCCAGTCCCTCATCACCTCATACCTGGACTACTCTAATAATAGCCTCCTAGATGGTCTCCCTGCATTAAGTCTCTTCCCACTCCAGTCCATCGTCCACTCAGCTACCAAACTGATTTTCCTAAAGCACACATCTGACAATGCCATTCCCTCGCTCAATAAACTTCAATGACTTTCTATTACCTCCAGGGTCAAATAAATCTATTCCAAGACTCAAATCCTCTGTTTGCTTTTGAAAGCCCTTCATAACTTGGCTTTTTCTATCTTTCCAATCTTCTTGAACTTTAAGCTCCTCCATATTCTCTTCAGTAGTGATGGGGATCTCCTCGCTTTTTTTTCCCTCACACAAGACTCTCCATCTCTGAATTCTATACATTTTCACTAACTGTAATCCATACCTGGAACTTACTCTCTCCTTATCTCCAGTTGGACTTGTTTCCCCAACTTCTAAGTGAGCAAAGTATATAAATACACATTTTTTTAAAAAGCAAATTATTAATAACCATAGAAAGGATTCCTCCAAATCACTAACAAAAGAAATGGAAACTACCACAACAATGAGATTTCACCACACAATTGTCAGATTGGTGAAGATGAAAAAAGGAGAAGATGGTAAATGTTGGGGGAGTTGGAGGAATTGTGAATTTGGTCCAAATGTTCTAGAAGACATTTTGGAATTGTATTAAGAGGAGTTACTACATTGTTCGTACTATTTGACCCAACAATAATGCCATTAGGCATATAGGCTCAAGGAAGTCTAAGACTGGGAGGAATGGTCCCAGATATAAAACAATATTTATATCAGCACTTTTTGTAGTAGTAAAGATTTGAAAAGAAAGTAAGTAGGTGCCCATTGACACGTAATGGTTGAACACATTAGGGTATGGGAATATAGAAGTGTAAGAAATAAGGAATTGGAGGAACATGAGTGCCTATAGCACTGACAGATGACCCTAGGACAGGTGACAGACAGGACTGACAGCCCAGGCATTACAGAGGCAGGTGTCACAAATAGGACTAGAACCAAGGTGTTCCTAACTTTGAGGCAGTCTCTCTCTCTCTCTCTCTCTCTCTCTCTCTCTCTCTCTCTCTCTCTTTCTCTCTCTTTTCACTATGTTATGCTGTCTCTTATTAATTCAAACTATAGTAAATTTGTGGAACAGATTGACTCTTTTCATCTTATGATCATAACTCACATTTCCATTAGTGTTTTAATATTTATTTACAGAGTTGTACAGATTTTCCCTCACAATAATTTCTGTGATATAGGTGTTGTTGTTTGATCATTTTTTTTCAGTCATGTGCAACTCTTCATGAGCCCATTTGGGGTTTTCTCGGCAAAGATACTGGAGTAGTTTGCCATTTCCTTCTCCAGATCATTTTACAGATGAGGAAACTGAGGCAAACAGGGCTAAGTGGCTAGTAAGTGTCTGAGATCAGATTTGAACTCAGCATGATAAGTCTTCCCAATTCCAGGTCTGGAGCTCTATCCACTGCTCCGACCAGCTGCCCAATATAAGACATAGATGTACATTTATCCTCACTTTATAGAGAAGGAAACTGAAACTCAGGGAGAAGTGACTTGACCATCGTCATTGTCAGATCTAAAATATGAAGCAGCTCAACTGAATCTAGATCTGGTCCTCTTCTTCTCATCATGTTAGACTACTTACTAAAATTGACTTTTAATGGTTCTCCAAATGAGCTCCAAACACCTTGTGTGGTCAGGTATCATACTACAGGGCATGAATGAGAATGGACCTGTATCCTAATGGACCATGTGTGTCATACCCTCTTTGCTAAAGAACACATTCATTTGGAGCCCCTCCTTGGTCCCCATGGTGGGGAGGGGCGGGGTTGTGTCAAAGGAAAATGCCAGTGAAGTCAGAAATAGCTGCCCAAGTGGTAAGCTGTGAGGCACAAGGAGATATGGCTTCTGATCTTTTTTTTTTTTGAGACACTCTCTTCATTGGGATGTGCCAATTTGGGCTCTACCACACCCAAGCAGAAACTATGGCAACTTCATAGCAGTGGGAACATAGGCTTCCTTGGGTGAATCTGAAACTGGAGTGGAAATGCCTGGCTGCCTCTTCTGCTTTTCACTGCCTGACTATAAGTGATCAAATAGCAGTTCTGAGATGGATCTTTCTAGATTTAGCAGCTACCTTGTGAATTTAAGAGTTCCGGGTGCTGACTCCCAGCAGAAATTGATTCCTTCAGCACTTCTAAGATAAAAGTAATACTGCCAGGAGGATTCTTCAATCAGAAAGACCAGAACCTATACCATAGGTTGTCATCCACAGGAAACTCAAAGGAGAACTGTCAGAGTTCACATATTCCAAGTCATATATTCAAAAGAAGGGAAGAGAGAGCAGGAGCAAAAGTTGTCCTTTTAAAGTCTACTGAGTGGGAGGTTTTTACTTTGACAAATCCCAGTTATGGAGACCCACCAATCCAATCCCTTCCCCTCCACATATACATATGTACACATAAAAATATATACATATACATGCAAACATGTGTGTGTATGCATATATGCAATAAATACATCCAGGATAATTTCATGAGAGGACAGCTAGGTGGTACAGTGGGTAGAGTGCCAGGTCTAGAGTCAGGAAGACTCATCTTTCTGAGTTCAAATCTGGCTTCAGACACTTACCAGCTATGTGACCCTGGGTAAGTCACTTCGCCCTGTCTGCCTCAGTTCCCTCATGAGTAAAATGAGCTGGAGGAGAAAATGGCAAAAGATACTACAGTATCTTTGCCAAGAAAACCTCCAAATGGGGTTATGAAGAATCAGACACAATTGAAAACAACAACAGTTTCATGAGAGCAGGGCACTAGCAGCTGTGGGAATCAAGAAGAGTCTCATGAGTTAGGTAATGTTTGAATCTGACTTTGAAAGCTGAGGATTCTAAAATGCCAAGGTAATGAGGAACACATTGCAGATCACCAAATCACTGAATATTAAGACTAGAGGAGGCATTAATTCCAAATCCTGAATTTGGGACCTAGAGAAGGAAAATAATTTTCTCAATGTCAGGCAACCAGTAAGAAGCAGACTGTATGAGAGCGTGATTAGTCATCTGCCCTCCAGGGGCTTCGGCGACAAACCTTGCCTCTTGTGCTTTGGTTAGAGGTAGCTAAGGAAAGGAGAGTCCACAGTATTCTGAGCAAGGCCGTGGGAGTCCCGGCCATTAATTAAAAATGATCATCACCATAATTTTCCCAAACTGCTTTACAGACAGCATCTGTTACTGACCTGGAGGAAAGCTTTGGCTTCAAAAGAAAGATATTGTAATGACTCACAAACGGAAAGCGGAATTCTAAGCTCATTGAGAGTTTCTGTCTGGAAAACACTCACACTTGAAGCTCCTAATTAGGGTTTTTGCTCAGTATAAATGTGAAATGGGCAAAGTAATCTCCCCAAACTATCAGCATCCCTCTGAGGCCTAGATTTATGACACCACTACAATGGAACGCATCCATGTTTGCCTCCCCTAGTCAATGACTCAGAGCTACAACTACTTGTTGGTTGTTGTTTAACTGTTTTCAGAAGTGTCCAACTCTTTGTGACCCCATTTGGGGTTTTCTTGGCAGAGATACTGGAGTGGTTTGCCATTTATTTCTCCAACTCATTTTACAGATGAGGAAACTGAGGCAAACAGGGTGAAGTGACTTGTCCAGGGTCACACAGCTCCTAAGTGTCTGAGATTGGATTTGAACTCAAGTCTTCCTGACTCCAGGCTCTGTGCTCCATCTACTGTGCATTTCCTTAAAAAAAAAAAAAAAACCAACCTAAAACCTATCCTCCGTCCAATTTCTGAAAGCAATTTAATAAATTAATTCATGCCAAGGTATTTGATAATGACTAAAGGTATACCTGCCTTGGGAGTATCTGTATTTATTCGGAAAGGATATTTTGGAGATGTAATGTCTTAATTCAAAGGAGTGAGGTTTTAGGTTTAGGTTTTTTTCTAGGTTTTACTGATATTTTTAGTTTTTATATCACATTTCTTTCCAAATATACCCTTTTCTCTACTCTTGTTACAAGGCAATGGCTCCTAAAGGTATAATTTCAAATGTTATTGCAATATGGTAGAAGAGATTTTTTGGCCTAGAGGCCTTTATCATAACATGTTAGCAGCTCCCAAACTCTCTAATGAAAAGGCAGACGCTTAGAGTCATAATTCTACATCTCAATAATGAGACCAAAAGCAAATAGAATTTGTTTTTAGGATAAGACTTGGTAATGTCCTGAAATTAGAGATATAATCCTATATCTGCATGTATACCCTGGTACCTAATAACCATCCCCGATTCTTAACCTTTTATCTCTACTTCTTAGACTTATTTCTTAAAGTTTTCATTTTAACAATTGTAGCACGTCTCTAGGGACAATATCTGCTGGTTGCCAGAGGATTCAAGTACTCCCCTACCTGACCCCAGAATGGCAAGGCTGTGACCATGTTTGAAAATATAGTAATTTTCTCCTTTCATCCAAAAGGAAGAAGACAATGAGATTCCATGTAAGGTAAGTGATGATCTCAGGGTAAGATGTTTCTTCTCCATGGAGAAGGAAAGGGGGAGAAGGAGAGAGAGGAGGAGGGAGGGAGGGAGGGGATGAGGGGGAGAGAGACAGAGAGACAGAAACAGAGAGAGACAAAGAGACAGAGAGACAGAGGCAGAGAAATAGAAACAGAGAAAGAGAAGCAGAGAGAGAAAGAAACTGAGGGACAGAAAGAGACCCTCCCAGCACTGATTCCACTACTACTGCAGCCATGTCTTATTATTTCAACAGAGAGTTTACTGAGGTCCTTACAAGCCACAACCACAACTGAATTTGTAGTAGAGAGAATGCTGAAACAAAAAGGAGAGACTGAAGCTGCTCCATGGTTGCTGGAATGACAAAACTTTACCTCCCCATTTCCCTTGTGTGTTAGCTTTCTCACTGAGCCTATTTCCCATTATTTATCTCTTTAAAAAAAAAAGTCTTTGCTTTCCATACTGCCCAAGAGCTCTTTAAAAAAAAAAAAGGAAAAAGAAAAAAATCTGTTTCTCCAAGATATTATTCACAGCATTTATGTGTTTTTTGCCTGGGGTGGGGAGCGTGAGGGAGAAAGTAAAAGTCCTGCTTTGTTATAAGTAGCTGAACAAGATCTTTGCTGTCCTGTGACACAAGGGAAGACAGGGAGATATGTTCTAAATTACTGGGGTACCAGTTGGGGACTGACTCAAAACCAAAGAGATTTCTTATTGAAAAGCATAGTCTTGGGGGGCAGAGCCAAGATGGCGGCGCAGCAGAAGCAACATATTGCAGCTCTCACATAGCCATCCCAAAATACCCATAAAACAGGACTCTAAACCAATCCTAGAACTCCAAAACGCACACAAAGATACTTCCCACTAAAGTCAGCTCAGCTACGAGGAACCATATCAGCACTGTGAACCAAAACCAGCCTGCCCTGAAGCTGCAGCTGTGCCCCGGGGGCAGCTGGACAGGAGGAGCCTCTCAGGTGAGCGGATTAGCAGCAGCTGCGAGTGGGGATTGCAAAAGGGGGAGATAAGCAGTCCAGCGGAAAGGCCTCCAGAGTGGAAAAGCAAAAAGGCAGAGGTTTTGCACCCGCCTCCCCATTGTAGCTTCCCGCCCAGGGCCTGCAGACAGCAGGGGGACTTAGCGATTGTTTTCAGGCCAGTGCTCTCACGTTGAGCGGCCTGGATCCAGATTGCCGTCTTGGGCCTCAGTCTTGGAGTCTTTATTATCCAGTTAGCTGGAAGTATTTAGGAAGACTCCCAGCATCTTCCTGAGAGCTACAGCAGCCGGGAGGACCCCAGCAATTTGGGACAGAGCTTTCCCTTCTGGAAGCAGAGCCCCACAGAGATTAAAAAAAAAAAATCACGGACTGAACAACCATGAGTAAGAATAAGCATAAGAAGCAAAGTAAGAACAGCTCCCAAACCCTTGATTCCTTCTTTGGGGAAAAGAAAGATCAT
>JAQQSU010004145.1:0-14161 GCA_028627135.1 Pseudochirops cupreus | reverse complement strand
TCTTCTGTGTGGTAAGATGCCCAGTTTAGAGTTTGTGTCATTCCTTCCCTAAGCCAAATTCCGTGAGAGTAAGGTTGACTCTTTACCTTTTGCCTTCCTCTTTTCCCCCTCTATTGTAACAATTCTCTCTTGCCTCTTCCAGGGAATTGACATCATTTTTACATGCCTAAGGGAAATCGGATTTTGCTCTGCCTGAGCAGTTGAAAACCAAACCATTGCAAAGGAAAGCTCTTTTAAATACTGGGAATAGACTAATATTTCTCTTTTGTAATTACAATAACTTTCTTTTGAGAGTAAATCTTTCTGGTACCACCACCACATGATCACCTTTAGCCTGCATAAACCCTTAGGCAAACACAGTTAAGAGATGCATAAAGAACAATGTTCATGGGTATTGGTAGGTTCTGGGCTATGAATTATTTTGTACCTAATCTAACATGTGAAAAACAATGATAAATATGAGTTCTCTAAGAAAAAGATTAGATACTAAGTTGAAACTGGAACCTTTTTTAAAAAACAAATTATATTTGGCCAGATTATTTTTTTGTTATATTATGTTTTATTTTTCCCCTTAGAATGGTATAATGAGTTTTGGGGAGATTCTTGCTGAGCGCCTCTGTGGAAGATGTGTTTAGAAGGTCTATTTATGGGACTAGCTGATAGGGCTATGGGGAGTTCTTGATGGAATATACCAGGAGGAAGTCTTAAGCTTATCTAAGCTTATCCTGAGAGATTACAGAAACTCAGAGAACCAGGATTTCTACTGGTTCAAAGAAAATATTTCAGTTGTGTGCAAACAAGAATTTTATGTTATATTTTAATTTCATATAGAGAGGTATTTTGGGGGAACTAAATCATGGGCCACCTCAATTATATTGACCCAAATGGAGAGGGAACTCGAAAATGAGGGGATTGAACTAAATGGACCCTGAACTCTCTAGACTGATGATCTATAATTTACATCATACTCTAGGAAGATCAGTTGAAGGAACTGCAAATGTTTAGGGGGAAGAAAAGGAAGGAACAAAGATTTATCAAGTATGTCCTATGTCCAGGCACTGTGCTAAGTGCTTAAAAATAATATCTCATTGGATTTAATTTGATTTGAGGTTGTAATCTCATTTATCCTGGAAAAAAGGAGATGTTGGGCAGTCGGGTCAGGGGAGGGAGAGAGTTCATTATAACTGCCTTAAAATATTTGGAAAAAGGAAAATTACTCTGTCGTACTTCATAAATTAGAATTATAACCAATATGTGGGAGCTATGAGGAGAGAGATCATAAGTCAGTATAAGACAAACCTTTCTGATATTCATTCTGCAATCATCCAGCAATAAGACTTACTGAGAAGCAATTGGATAACCACTTGTAAGGGACGCTTTATGGAGACTTCTTGTGTTGTTTAGAAATTTTGGCCAGATTGCCAATTCCAGTATTTGATAAATCTATGAATAGATGATAAAGAGGTCATTTCTTCCAGGTATTAATCATCAAAATAGAATCCAGTTGCTATTAAGGATTTGAGATTTCAGATGCTAGTGCCATCTCCATATGCTTTCTAATGAAACTTATAATAACTATCTCCTTCCTTGCCCCTCAGACATCTAGAAGTACTGAAGACTCTTTGGGCCATGATATAGCATGAGGGGAAATGTAGTTTTGGGGTCCAAGGAAGAGGGAGAGCATAGTCATATTAGGGGTATATTGGAAACAGATGTAGTCCTGAGCCAGTTGTTAAATTTTCATAGTAAACATTCAATTTGTACTTTGGTAATTAAAAAATACTATGAATCAGAGGTTGATTTATTGTTTTGTTGATTGTCTGGACTTAAAAGTGATGGTGAAAATTTAATCATGCAAATTAAACTTAAAAGTGTATTGTAACAGTACATACCTCTCCTCTTCTCTTAAGCTAGTTGTTAAACATTTATTAGAGCAATACCAAATACCCTTTCATAACCTCCAATACACGCCCACTCTCTGTGCAATTGAATTGTCAAACTGTTGCCTCTCCACAGCCTGTTACCTCTAATTGTCATTAGAATCACTGCCTCTCTTCCCCTGTTTTTGCTTCAGGATGAAAAAAATCTTCCTCTTTATACTTTGACCTTAGTAGCATTCTTATTTTTAATTAATTTATTGATAATATTAATTTTTAAAAATTGAGTTCCAAATCCTCTACCTCCCTTCCTCCTGCCCTCCACTTACTTAGTGAGAAGAAAAGAGATATATCAATTACACATGTAAAGCCATTCAAAACATATTTCCACATTAGCCATTATGCTAAAAACTCAGACCAAACCAAACCATAAAAACCATTTTTAAAAACCCAAGGAAAATAAAGAAAGTGGAAAAAAGTATAATCTGCACTCAAAGTTCATCAGTTCACTTTTTGGAGGTGGATAGCATATTTCATCACGGGTACTTTGGAATTGTCTTCTTGTAGTGACAATGCAATATTCACAGTGCCCACGGTCACTATAAATATGCCCACATGGTGCTCAGTCATGAAATATAACAGACTCTCCATATAGAAGACAGAAGAAAACATTTTTCAGACACCAGAAAACACAGTCCTAACACCAATAAGCCAATTCCATCATAGTAGCAAAGAAGTTAATAAGCCACAACAGGCCACAAAAGCATAGAGAGCCACAGTATCCTTTAGCCTTCCCAGAAACCAACATTTACTCATAAGCCTAACTGTCTGCTTGCCTGCCGTGCTCTCTCCTCCCACTGTCTAGCTGTTCTGACTCCTAGCTTCCTATGGACTCTGCTCCACTTTTTAGCAAACTCCTCCCATCACAGTCTCCATGTAATTACATTCAGCATATTAGGGGACATAGTTTATTTTTAAAGCAGTGAAGGTCTTCAAATTCCTTTAGGCTTGTTAAGGGGCAGGGAAGATCTTCAAATTCCCACTACCATTACACTTGGATCATTGCATTGAGTAGTCAAATCTTTTACAGTTGATAATAATTCTTGTTGTCACTGTGTACCATATGTATAGCAATAGTATTGTTATTACCATGTATAGTGATTTCCTGGTTCTGCTCACTTCACTTTGTATAAGTTCATGTAAGTCTACCCAGGATTTTCCAAAATCAACTTGCCCAACATTTCTTTTAGCATAATAATATTCCATCCCAGTGCTATATCACAATTGATTCAGCCATTCCCCAATTGATGGGTATCTCCTCCATTTCTAATTCTTTGCCACCACAATAATGAGTTACAAATATTTTTGTACATATAGCTCCTTTTCTTTTCCTTTGATCCCCTTGGGATGCAGACCTAGGCATAGTTCCAAATTGTTCTCCAGAATAGTTGGACTAGTTCACAAATATATGAGCAGTGCATTAATGTCCCCATTTTCCCACATCCCTTTCAGCATTTGTCATTTTCCTTTTCTGTCATGTTAGCCAATCTGATAAGTATGAAGTGGTACCTGAGTGCACTTTTAGTTTGCATATCTCTAATCAGTAGTGATTTAGAGCATTATTTTTATATGACTATTGATAGCTTTGATTTCTTCTTCCGAAAATTGCTTATTTATATCAATGTGGTAATTGGCCTTATTTTTATAAATTTGAGTCAGTTCTCTATACATTTGAAAAATGAGGCCTTTATCAGAAAAACTTGCTGTAACTCCTTTCTCCACCACCACTTTTTTGTTTTCCTTCTAATTTTGGCTGCATTGTTTTTTGTGTAAAGATTTTAAAAATTTCATGTACTTAAAAATATTCATTTTACTTCCCTTTATCCTCTCTATCTCTTGTTTGCGTATACTCTTCCCTTATCCACAGATCTGAAAGGTAAATTTTTTTCCTGCTCCCCTAATTTACTATTATCACCCCTTTTGTCTAAATAATTTATCCATTTTGACCTTATCTTGGTACACAATGTGAGATGTTTGTGTACACCCAGTTTCTGCTAAACTGTTTTCTAGTTTTCACAAGTTTTTGATTCTATCGATCCACAGCTCTGTTTCTTAGTATCAGATCATTTTGATGATTACTACTTCATAGTACAGTTTTTAATTTGGTACTGCTAGCCTACCTTCCTTCACATTTTTTCCCAGTGATTGCTCTTTCATATTTTTGAACTTTTATTCTTCCAGATGAATTTTGTTACTTTTAATAATATTTTATTTTTCCTCAATTACATGTAAAAACAATTATTGACAATCTTTTAAAAAAATTTTGAGTTCCAAATTCTCTTCTCTCCCTCCGCTCCTCTCTCCCTGAGACCATAAACAATTTGATGTGTTATATATGTGCAATCATTTAAAAAATTTCCACATTAGTCATGTTGTGAACGAAAACACAGACCAAAATTAAAAAAACAACAACCAAACAAACAAAGCAACACTATGATAAGAATAGAGAAGATTAAAATAGTATGCTTCAATCTGCATTCAGACTCGGTTAGTTCTTTCTCTGAAGGTGGAAACGTTTTTCATCGTGAGTCTTTTGGAATTGTCTTGGATCATTGTACTGCTGAGAATAGCTAAGTCATTCACAGTTGACCATCATAAAATATTTTTGTTACTGTGTATAATTTCTCCTGGTTCTGCTCACTTCACTTGGCATCAGTTCATGTTAGTTTTTCCAGCTTTTTCTGAAATTATCCTGCTCATCATTTCTTATAGCAAAAATTCCATCACAATGATATACCACAATTTGTTCAGCGGTTACCCAGTTGATAGACATCCTCTCAATTTCCAATTCTTTGCCACCACTAAAAGAGTTGCTATAAATATTTTTGTTCAAATAGGTCCTTTCCCCCATTTTTGTTACTGTTTTTCTAGCTCTATAAAATAATTGTTAGTTTGATTACTGTGGTACTTAATAAGTAAATCAATTTAGGTAGAATTATCAGTTTTATTATATTTGCTCAGCCTATCCATTGACAATTAGCGTTTCTCCTCTTGTTTAGTTCTGCCTTTATTTACACGAAATTGTTATTTAGTCCCTGGGTTTGTCTTGGCATGTAGACTGCCTAGTATTTTATGATGTCTGCAGTTATTTTAAATGGAATTTCTCTACCTCTTCCTCATGGATTTTATTCATAGTATATAGAACTGCTGATGATTTAAATGAGTTTATTTTTATGTCCTTTAACTTTGCTAGTGTCGTTCATTGTTTCAACTAGTTTTTAGCTGATTCTCTTGAGTTCTCAAAGTATACCATCATAGTGTTTGCAAAGAATAATAGTTTTGTTTTTTCATTGTCTGTTCTCATTCCTTGAATTTCTTTTTTCTTATATTATGGGTATAGATGGCATTTCTAATGCAACGTTAAGTAATAGGGATGAAAATAGACATCCTTGCTTCACCCTTTATCATTCTGGGAAGGCTTTTATTGGTAAACCCCCTTATAGATAATGCTTACTCTTGGTTTTAGGTAAATGCTACTTATCAATTTAAGAAAAACTCAATCTATTCTTATGTTTTCTTTTTTTTTGAAATAGCAGTGGATGTTGTATTCTGTGATAAACTTTTTATGCACCTAATCGAGATAATTATTTGATTTTTGTTGCTTTGTTATTAATACTGTCATTTATACTGAAATTTTTCTTAATTTTGATCCAGGCCCACCTTCTGGTATAAATTCCATCTGGTCATAGTGTATGACCTTTGTGATACATTGCTACTATCTCTTTGCTAATATTCTATTTAATTTTTTTGCATCACCATTTGTAATGGAAATTGACTTATTTTCTTTTTTCTCTTTTTACTCTTCCTGGTTTAGGTATCAAAACCAAATTTGCATCATAAAAGGACTTTGATAGCACTCCTTTACCTAATTTTTTTTCAAATAATTTATGTAGTATTAGAATTGTTTCTTTTTAAAAATTTTATTTTTAATTTGTGGAATACAACAAGCATTTCCAAAACATAATAAAATGGAATTGCACATGAAACTGCAAATCTGTTAATACAATTTGCTGTTACTTTTAAATATATAATAAAATTATCATGTAAGTTTCTCCCCCACACACCTTTTTTTCCCTCTAAGTTTTTGGTAGAGTTTACATGTAAATTTTTCTGATCCTGTGGATTTTTTCCTAGGGAGCTCATTTATGTCTTGTCCAATTTCTTTTTTTGTAAGAAAGAGTTATTTAAGTAATTAATTTCCTTTTCTGTTAATCTGGGCAATTTATATTTTAGTAAATATTCACCCATTTTACCTAAATTGTCAGTTTTCCTGGCATATAATTGAACAAAATAGCTGGTAATTGCTTTAATTTCATCTTCCTTGATTGTGCATTCATCCTTTTTTTTATTGCTGGTAATTTGCTTTTCTGTCTTTTTAAAAATCAAATTAACCAATGGTTTATCTATTTTATTGTTTTCAGGATTTCCATTTTGGTGTTTAATAGGGGGCTTTTAGTTTATTCTTTTTCAATTTTTTTTAGTCATATGCTGAATCTGCTCTTTCACTTTTATTGATGTACACATTTAGAGATATAAATTTTTACCTAAATACATTTTGGTTGAATCAGAAATTTTGGCGTGTTGTCTCATTGTTGTCATGTTTAATAAAATTATTGATTGTTGTAATGATTTGTTCTTTGACCCACTCATTCTTTAGGATGAGATTATTTACTTTCCAATAGAAAGATTAGTTTTTCAATCTATGATTCTAAAGATATATATTGAATGTAATTTTATTGCATTACGGTCCAAATAGTGTATGTTTAATATTTCTCTTTTTATGCATTTTTGTGAGGTTTTTTTGTTATATTACATTCATTTAAAAACATACACAAATTTAAGTTCTAAAAGGATGAGCATCAATTACTTTTACTTTACTTATTAATATTACAAATTTTTAAGTATCTTTTTTTTGTAACAGACTTGGAGTTTCATCAATGTAGGGAGTCCCTGGTGATGAACTTTCTCTGCCAATGATAACTGACACCTTTTCTTAAATTTACCCCGTTTTCACATAGAGTTAAGGACTGGACTTTTGATTTTATGGATAAAGAAAACTTGGCCCATTGTTTGGCTTTGATGGCTCAGAGTGAGTATAAATAGCAGTTGGTTTCTGTTCTGGCCCAAAACTCTGAGGGTCTTCCCATTTTAGACTGATTCTTTTGTGATGACAAAATTTGTCTCAATTCTTACCTAGCCCTTTAGTCATTGAACATTGTCTCAGTCAAACAGAGACCTAGGAAAGACCTTAGTTTAAAAAGGCCAAAGTTACTCACTGTATTTTGGACCATCTCCAGTTGTCTTGCCTTTTATCCTCCCATTGTACTTGAGTGCTTTTGTGCTCATGGTGTAACTGGGCAGGTGGGTTGCCACTCATTTTTGTGAGTTTTTTGTGCTAGTCTAATACATAGTTAATTTTTGTGAAGGTATCATAGACAACTTACATAAAGGCATAATGTTCAGGGAGGATTAGCACCTTTGGAGTGAAGGCTTGCCAAGTCCTTTTCAGGTCTGCCCATCCACCTTTGGTGTCCACCTTCGCCTAATTTCACCTGTAGCTGTAAGAAGCTGTAACATGTTCGGTGGCTACACCCTGATTAAACTATCTAGGCAGAAGGGCTAAGCCAATTTGAGGGTAATTGACAGACCTCAGAACCATAGGTGAGTTAGGGGAATGTCTATTCCAAGCATGCAAAGACTTCTCCAAATGGCGTGGGCAGATGAAAACAATTTGTTCTTGCAGCCATGAAGGCATCTGAAGCACGCACTGTGGAAAATCTAGAGCTAGGTCAGATATCAAAGATATGAGGGTCATCTACTGTATCTAGGGCCATTGCTAGTCACCTTGGTGCTCCTGTGACTTTGAAAGAGAGAGTGATACTTAAGACTTTGTACAACTCTGTCTCATTTAAATCCAGTTCTCACACAAGTCAAAACTTCATCTGTGATGTCACTGGTTCTCCTTGAAAACAAAGAATGAACAATATTTATTAGCTTCTTTGGTCCAGCAATTCCTCAGTGACACAATGCCTTATGACCTATAATTATCATCTGTATGAGTAAGGGTAGAAAAACTAATCCTGGCATCTACTATGACAAGTTGCAATTTTCCTTGGTTGGCAAGACCATGACCAGAAGACTTTGAAACTGCTTCCTGCCTACTGAGAGGCATCCTGAGCTACAGGAATCCTGCAGATTCCCCAATGAGCTTTTGCATATGTGGTCTTCATGACAAATCATGTTAAGAAAGAAAAAAACAAGAAGCATTAGATCTTACACCTGTTTGATATTCAAGATTCTCCATAATCTTGTCCCCTACTACTTTATCCAACCTTATCTCAGGGTATTCCCCTCTCCCACCTTGGCTGCTTTACTACTTATGTTCTGGATATATCCTACTATTTCCAAATATAAACCTTATTCTTGTTGCTGCCTGGACATGAGATGCTTTCCTCATGCCTTTCCAAATTCAAAATCCAACATATATCGTACTCCTTCCATGAGGTCTTTTACAATTTTTCTAATACTGGACTACTTCACTAAATTCCCATCAAATGGTGGGGTCTTAACATATAAGGCCCTGGATTTTAGTACTGGCTTCTCATTTGTAAATTGGGGAATTCTCATTTGTAAATTAAGGATAATAATCTTCCTAGTTATTATTATCCTTAGTTTTGATACATAATCCTAAATGTACTTTAATATATGGTAAAGATGCAGTGTGCTATGTTTTTATTATTATTATTATTATTTTTTGCTTTTTGGAGAGGGGAAGGCTGGGCATTTGGGGTTAAGTGACTTGCCTAAGGTCACATGGCTAGTTTTTTTTGTGTGTGTATTAAGTGTCTGAGGTCACATTTGAACTCAGGTCCTCCTGACTTCGGAGCCAGTGCTGTATTCACTGTGCCACCTAGCCGCCCTGCTATGTTTTTTTTTAATGATGCACTTGATATCAAGAAGTTCTGGCTCAATGTTGGTGCTTAATAGCTTTAAAACTATAGCTGTGTACTTTAAACCTCAACAAAGTCATAAAAGCTTAAAACTTCACTAAGACTTTTGGAACAGGCTGTGTACCTATATGTAGATATAACTGTTCAGAAATTTTAAAATACAAATACGTATATATGCATATATACCTTGTATACGTATACATATATACATATATATATTTATATAATTTTATTGATTTGAGGTGGCCAAGAAATACTTGTTGAATGATGAAAATCCATCTAAAATTGCCTTACCTTCTTCATTCTTCCAAGCCCAGGAAATAATAACCTCAGTGAGTCTCTCCAAATTGGCTGATTTGCTCAGGGCCACACAGCTAGTGCTGAATTTGAACTCAGATCATCTAGCTGCCTATGTTGATGCTTTACTATGGCAGGCAGTGACTCTGGATTCTTGAAAATTGTGCCAAGAGAGTGCACATCAAATTGGTCTTAGCAAGCTAAAAAGCTACTAGCTGTAGGCCTGGGGACTTGACTCTACGTGTGTTGTTTGAGGACTAACCTAGCTAAATTTTAAGCTACTCATTGCCAGGAAAGTAACAGGGGATATGGGTCAGGGAGGATTACATTTTTTGGCCATGCTCATTCTTAAAAGACCATTTACAAAATCATAGAGGCCTCTAGGTAGGAAGGATCCTATTAAATTGGAATGTGTCTAGCAGGGGTAGGGAACCTGGCAGCCTTGAGGTCACATGTGGCCTTGAGGATGCAGGCTCCTCCTCCTGTTCTAGAGGAAGGCAATTAGGATGGTAAAAGGCCTGGAGATCTTAATATATTATGAGGATCAGGTTAAGGAATTGAGTGTGATCATCCAAAAGAAAGAGAGTCTTGGGGCTTGGAAAGGTTGAAAGTTAGCATTTGAAAGGCCATTCTGTGCAAGATTTATTTTGCTTGGCATGTGAAGTTAGAACTAGGATTAATGTATGTAAGTTGAAAAGAAGAAGTTTTAGAGTAGATGAAAGAAAAAATTTTTCCTAGCACTCTGAGCCAAGTATCTTCGAAAGGGATTAGAAGGCTCCCTCTCAGTCATAAAAGACTGGGTGATTCATTGTAGAAAAGCCTGTACTTATATAATAGCAGTTTAAGATTTGCAAAGCACTGTATGTCTCTTATTTTATTTGATTCTCACAACAATCCTAGGAGGTATGTGCAATTAATATCCCACTTTATAGATGATGAAACCGAGTGGAGGTTAAATGACTTGCTTAGAGTCACACAGCTAGTAATTATCTGAGGTCTGGATTTGAATTCAGATCTTCCTCACTTCAAGTCAACAACTTATCTATTGTAAAACCTAGCTCCAGAGGAATTTGTACTTGATGGTCCCTGAGGTCTTTCCCAACGCTGAGAATGTGTAATTCTTTTCAAAGATTTATATGAAATCACTAATTAATTTTCACCTAATTTTTCTGTGTATGGCACTGTGGTTGGGTACCCATTTCTCTGTTGTTTTTTTTCCTTTACACCATCCACTTCCACAAATATGTTAGCCCCAGGTTGCACACACACACACACACACACACACACACACACACACACACACACACACTTAAGAATAGCTGGTTTTCTTCAGTTTTACATATGTCTCCCTGACCAGGATTTCTGGGAATCAGCCATCTCCAGGGTCAGTCAAAACCCAAAAGGGAAGGACCTCTAATGCTAAATCCAGTAAGTGTGCCCCTTCTTGATTTAGATAAATTGTCTCACCAGTGGGAGACTCCTGACCTGTTGTCCCCAGTAGAGTGTTTGACTCAGGAAAAACAATGGGGATGTCACAGTTTGAGGAAAATCCCTGGAGGCATACTGCTGACCCCCACTGCCTGTTGTTACCAGCTAAATATCTTTAATTTCTTAATTTATTCTAATTATTCTTCATCATATCCATTTTTAAAATCATCTTGAGTAATTCATTTACTTCTATCTTATTTGTAACCAGATTTTTTTGACAGCTATGCCCCTTAGACTTTTTTCTTAGCACATACTTAATTGCTTTAATATCTCCTCATAAATCAATCTCTGGAGCCTTTAAAACATTTCTATTGCCAATCATGGAATGCCCTTCTATTGCATAGAGCTAATAATGAATTACCCCAAACTGAAAAATGTCTTCTGGTCTTAGTCACTGAGTTATTTAGACAGATACTATTACCTCCCTGCTATATATCATAAGATATCCATATAAGAAGCCTGAAATCGCAGTCCTTTTTTCCTATAGTCCTTTGAGTATGTCAGGCACGTTTCTCATTTGCTCTACTCCAGTCTATAGGCATTGCTGCTGTCTGGGTTTTTTGTCTTTCAGTGAGCATGTGAAGTTCTATTTGGCTATTGCTGTTTATTGATTTAGCATCTTGAATTTTACAGGAAGTTTTCTTGAAGGAAGACGATAGCATGGTTGGTGTTCTTTAAAGTACACTGGGTTTGGAGTCAGGTCAATGAGGGTCAGTCATGTTCACCATATATTAGCAATGTGACCTTGGGCAAGTCAAAGGAGACTGGAATATAAATTTTACAGATTTAGAGCTGGAAGAGAACTTTGAGATCATCTGATTCAATATCTGCCCAAACTTTATCTGTTTTACAAATAAATGACTCTGAGGCCAGAGAATTAAATGATTTGCCTAATGTGTACGTAGGTAATTAGGGAAGGAAACTTCAATGGCTCCTCTTCTAGAATTAAAACATTTCTAAACAACAAACTCCTCTGTTTAAGTTTTTAAGCACTTTGCAAGCTGACCCTAAACTATTTTTTTCTGTCTTATCATATATGATTTTCTTTCATATACACTCTGATCCAGCCAAAGAAGTCTTCTTGCTGTTTCTCCCACATGACACTCTTTTCCTGTCTCTGCCTTTTCCTTGGTCATCCCCCACATCTGGAATGCAGTACTTCTTTCCATGCCTCCCCCTACCTATTGGGATCTCTTTAAGACTAAGTTCAGATTGAACGTTTTCTATGAAGCTTTTCTTGATGGCCCTAGATTCTAGTACATTTCCTTTTATTCATTATATATTTAACATATAGTATATACTTCACTTTAGTGCATTCGATTTACTTGAGAGGTGGAAGGGACTTCAGCAGTCACCTAGTCCAACCCATACATAAAAAAAAAATGTTCAGTTTAATATCCCCAGAGAAATGGTAACCCAGCCCTTGCTCAAAGATAGCCAGGTAGCACAGTGCTTAGAACCCTGTGCCTGAAGTTCATATCCATCAGGAAAGCTGGTGTTCACATCTGACCTCAGATGTTTACTAGCTGGATGTACTTACTAACTGGTGAGTCACTTAAACTCTGTCTGCCTTAATTTCTTCAAGTGTAAAATGGGTTAATAATAGCACTTATCTCCTACGGTTGTTGTCAGGACCAAAGGAGATATTTCCAAAGTGTGCCTGATACATGGTAGGTACTTAATAAATGCTTGTTTCTTTCTTTCCAAAGAATGGAACCCATCACCACTAAGGCAGTCCACTCTGCCTTTAGACAGTTCTAATTACTTGTAAACTTTTCTTAACAATAAGTCTCAGTTTCTGTCCTCATTATTTTAGCTAACAGTCATATGACCTAAACTCTAGGCTCTTAATCATCTTGGTTTCTTTTCTCATGACATTCTTAAGCTTATCAATGTCATTTTTAACTATGGTCCCAGAAATGAACACGAAACTTCAGATGAGGTCTGACAAGAACAGAGTAGAAGAGGAATTAACACCTACACATTCATGGAAGTTGTGCCTCTATAAAGGCAGCCCAAAGTCACATTGCCTCTAATTGACTGCACTACCATACAACTGAGGGTAGCTAGGTGACCCACTGGATAGAGCGCTGGGCCTGGAATCAGGAAGACTTATCTTCATGAGTTCAAATCTGGTTTCAGAAATTTACTAGTCGTGTGACTCTGGGCAAGTCACTTAATCCTCTTAACCTCCATTTCCTCTTCTGTAAAATGATCTTGAGAAAGAAATGGCAAACCACTTCAGTGTCTTTGCCAAGAAAACCCCAAATAGAGAGACATGACTGAAATGATTGAACAAAACCATGTAGCTGATTAATACTGAGCTTGCAATCTGTTAAAACTCAAAGTAGCTGTTTTCTAGCCATTCATTCCTCCTCCATCTTGCAGTTATAAAGCTGATTTTTTTTTATCCAGAGTATAAGACTTTACATTTGTGTTTATTTCACCAGTGTTGAAGTCAAAGTAGATATTACTTAGATGCTTATTGATTGATTGGGTTGCATTTCATTATATTCAGCTCATTAAAAGGTTTTTGGATCCTTACTCTGTCATCCTGTGTGTTTTCTGTTCCTCATAGTTTTGTGTTCTGTGCACATTTGAAGAGTGTTACATGTATCCAGGTCATTGTTAAATCCAATTTATTAAACATATTAAACAGCACAAGACAAAGGCTAGGTACCTGGAATTCTCCACTAGAGACATCATGCTATGCTGGTATTGAGTCATTAACAACTACACTTTGACTTAATCAGTCCAGCCATGCATATAAGTCCATGTGATCTCTGTCATTAGAATGTAAACTTCCTGAAGTCCGAAAAATGTTTTACTTTTGTCTTTTTATTCTTTTCACTTAGCACAGGGTCTGGTACATAGTGGAAAATTAAGGCATGTTTATTACTGATTGAACAAGATCTGGTCCTCTGATTTCAAACCCAATCATATTTTCCTTAATTGTATCATTTTGTCTCCACTGTTGATGAGCCATTTTGACCATGGGCAGATTACAAACTTAATCTTTCTTGGCCTCAGTTTTCTCATCCTTAAGATGGAAATTCAACAATTCAACATTCAGTTCTACTATAATTTATTAAAAGTCTGGAACTTTCACTTTGTTAGCATGGTCTTTATAAACCTAACTTCAGCTCTATGCCACCATGAGCTATTGAATGTAACCTCCTTAATGGCAAGGACTATTTGATTCAAAATGAATCTAAAATGAATGAAAGGATAAATCAGTAATAGATAAATGAATGAATTTGTATCCCCATCACAGTAGAGTGTCTGGCACACAGTATGTGCATAATCAATGTTTTGTTGATTGACTGATTAAGAATTTACTAGTAGGGGGGCAGAGCCAAGATGGCGGCGTAGCAGCGGCAACATATCGCAGCTCTCACATAGCCACCCCAAAATACCCATAAAATAGGACTCTAAACCAATCCTAGACTCCAAAACGCACACAAAGATACTTCCCACTAAAGTCAGCTC
>JAQQSU010004144.1:0-14161 GCA_028627135.1 Pseudochirops cupreus | reverse complement strand
TCAATCATTCAATCATCCTTCATCATTCACTATTCAATCATCAGAAAATACAGAGACACTCTATCCCTAGGTCACTAGTAAATTATAATTTCTCAGTCAGCACACAGTATCCAAGTAAAGTCTTCTTTCAGCTTGACTCAGGGTGGTCTCTCAGATTCCCTGGATCCCCTTCCATGGTCCCAGATCTTACCTGGATTCACCAAACTGTCACCTGGGTTCAAAGGCAGACAGCTCCCAGCTCCTTGTCCAGCTCTCTGTGCAGTTCTTACTCCACATTGGAGCTCACAGTGTCCATTCCATCTCAAATCCTTCACAGTCTCTGTTCCTGGGAAGACAAGGCTTAACAAAGCCACCAACAGGTTCATGCAGAGTACCAGCATCACAGTCATGCTTCCTCAGTCTTTTGGCAGCTCCAGCTGGCCCTCGGAAATTCTCAGCAGCCTCAGCAGCTCTGGCTGGCCCTCAGTGCTGACTGGCTGGGGGAAATCCTCAGCAGCTCTGGCTATTGCTTGGACTCAGCAGAAGTTTCAGCTGGTTCCCAGAATCAAAATCACTTCATCCAGTTTCTCCAAATAAAAGTCATTCCCTCCAGCCTGGGGAGCCTTTCCTTTTCAGCCTCCCTGGTGGCAGCAACTTCTGCCTCTGCAAACCTTGCTACAAGAACATCTGTCTGATCCAGCAGGGGATTCTCCTTACATACACAAAGCATTAGCTCCTTCCTGTTTCAGCCAACCCCTTCCTGTTATGTCAGAACAGGGGTTTATACCTTCTGTTTATTGAACAGAGGATTGATTAATTACTAAGTGCTAAGTCCCTGTTACCTTTGCCAATACAAAGTGATCTTCAAATTCAGATTATATTACCATTACACAGGATTTGACAACAAATTGGATATGGAGGATGAGAGACAGGAATCTAAGATGACACCTAGATTGTGAGCCTAGGTCCCTGTGAATATAACCATCACAGGTTAAGTGAGGAAGAGGTTTGGGGGGCAATTTTGGTTATATTTAGATTCAGATGTCTACAACACTTCCAGTTGAAGTAAGGGATGTGAGAATTGAGTTTGGATTAGGGTTAAGTAAGTGGTTTCAAGAGTTATAGTGTAGAAATAATTGAATCCAAGGGAGCCAATGATATCAATAAAAGATTGAAGAGGCAGAAGAGCAGGTGTGATCAAGATGCAGCAAAAGAAACCAAGAGAGAATAGTGTCAGAGAAAAACTAGAGAGAAGAGAACACCAAGGAGAAGACAATGCTTGACAATATCAAAGGCTGCAGAAAGGTTAAGAAAGATGAGGGCTGAGAAAAGGCTCTGAGAATTGGAAGTGAAGATTATGCTTAGGATTTCATTGTTATGGGTAACTCTTTAGTACGTTAACTCTACCAATGCAGGTCATCACATTTGCTGCAACTTCTAGTCTTCAGGGTTTTCCTGAGTACTGAGAGGAGAAGAAAGGAAGATTTTACTTCAGTAAGGATGGAGGGTCCTACTTGTGTCTCAGAGTCAGAACTTGAACCCAGGTCTTCTGGGATTTGAGCCTGGCTGTCTATACAAAGTGTCATGCTCCCTCTTAAGAAGCTTAAACATATCTCCTTTAAGAATCAGCCCCTGTAACCTTAGGAGTTGAGTAGCCCATTTTATAGAGCACACTCAGCTCAGATTGCTCCAACAACTAGCTCCAGACACCGCCCATTTTCAGAGATTTTGTCTCAGTATGTTCTTAGCACTTCAGATCCTTAAACAGAATTCAAGAAGACAAGGGGAGAAAATCACATGTGGGAAGCACAATGTCTGTCACTCACAACTTTCTGAGTATAAGAATGGGATATCTTTATGATTGCTGAGAATGTGCTAGCCCAGGTTCTAAATAAGTGTCCCAGGAGGGTGTAACAAATCAGAAACCCTGTATTCAATAATGAAGAAAATAATCAAAGAGAGCTGCTCAGAATTTATAATGCAGATGACAAAACATCTGAGAGAATCCACTGATCAACTCCAGAAAAAGAAGAAAACACTTAAAAATTCCAAGATGAGTTTTGGTTAAATTTAATTTCCCATCAACTCAAATGTGTTTATATAATGCAGGAGACCAATAGAAATACCTTCCACTATAATGGAAAGAAAAAATTGATTGGTGCAAGATCACTCCAGAACCATGAGAAATTGAAGAATTACATATTCCAAGAAGCAACAGAGGTCAAGTTGCAATGCCAAATGATGTACCCTGAAAATCTGAGCTTAATCAGCAAAGGAAAAAGAAGATGAACCAACAAACTGAAGCATTTGAAGTATTTCTGAAAAAAAAAAAGATCAAAACAAAAGTGAACAGAAAATTTGACTTGGAAAGACCCCAGGAAAGGAAACATTAAAATGGTAAGCAAGTGCAATTATGAAGAATTAAAGCAATTGCTCTTACTTGGAGATTTGGAGATTTTTGTTTGTTTTTAAATAAGAAAAGGCAAGGAGGAGGAAGAGGAGAGATCATCAATGGGATAAAGACACAAGAAAGTAAAGAAACAGGAGAAGGAAAAGTGGAAAAGTGGAATTGAAGCCCTATGGAAACCTCTTGATTCCCTTCCCTCTTCACTTACTCACTAGTACACACACACAGACACACACACACACACACACGCACAGACAGACAGACACACACACACAGACACACACACAGACACACATGCACAGACACACACACACAGACACACACACACACGCACAGACACACACATAGAGACACACACACACGCACAGTGTGTATGTTGTTCAGTTGCTTTAGTCATGTCCAAATCTTTGTGACCTAATTTGGGGTTTTGTTGGGCAAAGATGCTTGAGTGATTTGCCATTTCCTCCTCCAGTTCATTTTACAGATGAGGAAAATGAAGCAAACAAGATAAAGTGACTTGCCTAGGGTCACACAGCTAGTAAATGTCTAAGACCAGATTTGAACTAAGAAAAATGAGTCTCCCTGACTCCAGGCCCAGTACTCTCCACTGTGGCTACCTTGCTGCCTTAATACATTTTATAGAACAGAATTGCAGAATTGAAGGGTACATAATAAACAAGGAGAAGAGAGGTAGAGTGATAGAAGGAAATGACTGATGCATTTGTACCAAGTCCAATGTTGAACAAAGAAGGGATGGTGATCGCTAGTCTTCTGGCAACGGGAGAAGCTGCAGGAGGGAAGGATCTGGGAGATTAGAAGGGAAGCCCTCACTTCAGTAAGTATTGGAAGTCCCACTTTTAAGTACTCTCATGAGAGAGGAACTATATGCCTTTAATGTAAGGTGAGACCTCATGATTGGCTTAATCTGGAGGGAGTAATGCATTTGATATCCACTTTCTCTGAGAAGGTGTTATGCCTCCTTAGGCAGTATCCTGGCTCAGGAAAAAGGAGGAGTGATCTTTAAGGGGGCAACTGGCAGCCAGAATGGTGAAGAGATAGACCCAGAGGTGAGACGGCACAGCCTCTCTTATCAAGAGACTTGATTGTAGTAAAGTCAGGCATCATATGATTTGGAATGAATAATAATTACTGTTACATGGTACTGAAAAAATTGATACTTTTAGGAATAATAAATAGTATAAAAAAGGCGAATGAGGCATGATCTGTAAAGGTGATATTAGAGAAATTAGTAAGCGTTTCTTGGGATTCTGTCATGTGCCTTCTTCTCCCTCTACACTGTTTCACTTGGTGATCTCACCATATTCCCAAGGACTTAATTACATCTCTATTTTGATGAGTCTCAAATCTACCAATTCTGCCCTATCCTTGATGTTAATCTCCAGTCTCATATCTCCAACTGCCTTTCAGACATCTTAAATTAAATGTCTAGTAGACATCCTTAACTCAACATGTACAAAACAAAATTCATTACATTTTCCCCTGAACCTTCCCTCCCTTTTATCTTCCCTATTACTGTAGAGGGTAACACCATCTTCCCAGTCTCTCAGACTTGCAACCTAGGCATTAATACACAACTCCATACTCTCTCCCCATTTCCAAGCTGTTACCAAGGACTATAGATATCACTTCTGCAATGTCTCTTGAGAGGCAGCAACCTTCTTTCTGACACTACCACCTCCCTAATGCAGGTCCACATAGCCTAACACCTTGACTATGACAATAGCCTGCTGATGGGTCTTCCTACCTCAAATCTCTCCCCGTTCCAATTAATCATTCAGCCACTAGTGTGATTTTCCTGAAGTGCAGGTTCAACCATGTCACTCTTCTACTCAGTAAAGTACAGTGGCTCCCTATAGCTTCCAGGATCAAATGTAAAATTCTCTGTTTGACATTCAAAACTCTTAATAACCTAGCTCCTTCCTAAATCATTACAGCTTATTCCTACCATATATACCCTTTGGTTCAGTGACTGGACTCCTGGCTATTCCAGGACACTCCATCTCTCAACTCTGGACATTTTCTCTGCCTGTCTCCCATGCCTGGAATGTTCTCTCCAACTCTACCTACTGGCTTCCTTGGCTTGCTTTTTAGTCTTGATAGGAAGCTTTTACTAAACCCTCATAATTTTAGTGCCTTCTCTCTTAATTATGTCCTATTTATCCTGTATATAACTTTGCATAAATCTATATACATATATAGCTTCATATGTATAAAGCTTTACATATTTGTTGTGTAAACAAATGTATATATTTGCTTGCATATGGTCCCCCCCATTACATTGTCAGCTCCTTCAAGACAGGTACTATCATTTGCCTTTTTTTGTATCTTCAGCACTTATCACAGTGCCTGATATATAGTAGATACTTAATAACTACTTATTAATTGATTGGTAGTAAAAGAAGGAGCTCAGCCACAGTATTTCAGAAACTTTAGCTCCATAAGGAGCACAGAGTGGACTAAGAAAGAAGTAAATAAGGTTATAGTACAATCAATTGGAAGAGAAAAAAATAGTGTGGAGAACAAAGTAGATCATTTAAAACCCCAATTTAAGGGAAAGATTAGAAAAGCAAGAACAACAGACAGAGAAACTGTGGGAATGGTAGTTTAAGCAAAACTAATAGGGAAAAAGAAAAAAAAAAGAAAGTTACTATTTTTTAATACTAAAGAAATCAAGGAAAACACCAGCCATAAAACTTATAACTTTAAATGCAAATGGACTAAACAATATAATAAAATGAAAAAGAACAATGGAATTTACCAGAAAACAAAACCAACAATTTGTTTTAGTATACTAGAAGTATTTCTACTAAGTAAAGGCATACAAAGAACCAAAATGAGAGTGTAGAGTAAAATTTGCTACACATCAGGTAAATTTAAAAAAAAAATAGAGTTGAAATCATGCTCAGGCAAAACAAAAATTAAAATGAATAAGGAAATTGTCTTATACTTGCTTAATGGAAGCACAGACAGTGAACTAATATCAGTACTGAACACACCAAAGGACGCTGCACTTAAATTTCAAAAAGGAAATGTGTAACTGAATTGCAATTATATGTGTATACATACACACATATACATCCATACATACATACATATATGTTGGAATACAAGAGTAGGGGACCTTGATATTTTTGTCTCAGAGCTGCACAAATCTAAGAAAAGAATAAAACAAAATAGAACAAATGGTTGCAGAATATAGAGTCAAAAGACTTGAGTAGAAACATTTAAAAACATACATACCTGGAGAGACTAGTAAAGATGGCACAGCAAGAAGAAGTAGTACAGCCCAACTTTCTTCTATAAAATATTCCAACAAAGACCTAGAAGGAGTGCTAGACCAAGCTGTGATGAGGAAATCCGAGAAACCCAATACATCATTTTTCCAGTCTAGGTCTTCACAGGGAGACATGATGAGGTCTGGGTACCAGGGGACCAAAGGTGCAGAGCAGAGGCTTCCAGCATAGAGTCTGGACTGGGGTCCATGTCTGTGTATGTGGGCCAGAAGAGGTCATGTAACGACAGGAAAACTATACAGGGAGTAGAACCTAGAGCCAGCTGGCAACTTGGTCATTTGTATCCCAGAAATGGATCACCAATTCATTGTGAACTGAGATGTGTGCCTGAAAATGGCAGACTAAGTCAAAGAGTAGTCTTGAGCTTGTGGATGTGTACTGGGCAAAGATAACAGTATCTCAGATTCACCCCCTACACACACACACACACACACACACACACACACACACACACGCCCACATGCCTGCAACTGAGTAATTGGGAAAGGGAACACAGATCACAGGGGGATCCTGAAGATCTGTCACTCAGAATCTATAAAACCCTTTTACTAATTGACAGGGGTTGGGGCTAACAAGAGACTACATGAGCTCCAACAAAGCACAAGTTTGTAGTTGCATAACCTATGTCTATACACCAGAGCTGGCAAGGGTAAGATCAGGGAAGACCCAAGATAGATAAAGAGGAGACAACATGATAGTTTATCCCACTTTTATCAAATCTTAGGGAATCAGCAAAGGTGCTAGTTAAAATCATTAATAGCTTCAGTAAAGGATCAAGATTCACAATAAACCCAGAAAACCTACCACCATTTGTATATAATAACAATAAAATGCAAGAGACAAAAATAGAAAGGGACATCTATTTATTATCATCGACTATGCCTTGTAAGCATAAATATCACATGTCCTTTTTTTCCTAGCTGAGTATTATACTCTGTGTCCAGGAGGTGAGAGCTTCAGACCTAATCCTGTCACTGTCATTCTTGAAGATGAGTTCATTTCCTTCTAGTAACCACCAATATCTGAACTGGAAAATATAGTACTGAAAAGAATTTTTAAATAGTTCATGAAAAATAGATGTACCATTCAAATGATCAGCTCATACCATCTCATAAAATTTTAGCATGCTGAATTAAAAAATTGATTTTGCAACCATTTTAAGGAGGACTACATGCATATTATAGAAATATAGTTGCAATTTACTAATATCTTGATGGATAATTACACTTAACTGTGAATCTTTTCCTTTCCCTTTTGGGGGTTGAGCACCTTTAAATCTTTGAATGCTGTGGTATTTCATGACTTGTGCCCATATAGTATCATTAGAAAAGTATTGGCATTTTTAAAAATGGGCTTGTGTTTCAGGGTGAAGCTTATGTCTATATGGGTCATTAAAGAACTATTGTTTCTTAAATACAATCCTGCCTGCTTTCCTCATATTCAATTATGACTTTAACTCAATAATGATTTATAGTGACTAAACAAGATATATGTAGCTAATTGATAAGATATATGGAATGTCCATTCTCCTGTGTGTAGAATATAATTTTTCTATTTATAAAAGTAAGCTAAAATCTTTTGAGTGATTATATATTTTATTTGGGAGATTCAGAAATGTGAATGCTATAAGCTACCTGTAACATATAAAAAAACAACAAAAATATACTGGAGATAGTGGATCAGTGATGTCATCAAAGAAATGTATGACTAAAAATATTTAGTCAGTTAGGTATTGAGAACAAGGGATACCTTACAAACAATACATATATTCTGTAGGTAAGTTACATATGAAGATATCTAGAAGGAGTATACATATTCTGTAGATTGCCATTGGCAGATTTATGGGAAAAATGGCATAAGAATTGATCAGGCATGACTCTCTGTCACTGCAGGAAATTCCTCCATAAATAAGATCACAGTTCATTGAAGAACATGAAAATTCAGTTAAAAGGAAGCAAAATGACATTGTTCTTATTATCTGAATGATATAGAGCCAAAAAACATTTTACCATCACTACCAAATTTGAACAATCCTTCCAACTCCATCACCCTTCTAAGACTGTAGCAAGGCTAAAATAATCAGTAGTCTAGAAAATCATGTCAATTTTGACATTATACATTACCTTAGATGTATGATGTAATTATAAATTTAAGAATCATTTTTTTCTTGGATTACAAAAATTGTTTCCAACTATAATTATTTCTGTTATGCAGATATTGATGAATGTCAAGAATCACCAGATCTCTGCCAATTTGGAAACTATATCAACACTTTTGGAAACTTCCAGTGTTTATGTCCACATGGCTACTACCTCAGTGAGGAAACTCATGTCTGTGAAGGTGGAGCAAATTCTTACAAATAATGTAGTACCTACAGAAAAATTAGAGGTTACTTCTAGAGAAAAATATCCAATTTACTTAAAGTTTTAAAAACTAATGTTAAAAATTGTTTTTACATGCAACTGAGAAATAAAATATACAGGCAACGGAGCATAGCAATCTATCTTGCCCTACAGGAAAACAGAAGGGAAGGGGATAAAAGAAGGGTGGGGAATGATAGAAAGGAGGGCAGAATAGGGGAAGAGATAATCAGAATTCACACTGTCTTGGGGTAGGGAGAGGGGAGAGAAGGGGAGAAAATTTGGAACTCAAAATCTTGTGGAAGTGAATGTTGAAAACTAAAAATAAATTAAGTAAAAAAAGAAAAAATTCCAATTTACAAATTCCATGAGAGAAAGCTGTTTATCTGGGCCCATCTTACTTCTTTCCAAAAGTTTTGTGGGTTCTCAAAATTATGTAGAATGTTTTAAAAATATTTTCTCTGAAATGTTCATTTAAACGGTTCATGGCATATTTAAGGTGTTGATGTTATCCCTTTTCCTTCTATTGTCATAGCAGCTTGGAAATACTTTGTTATTTGTTGTTTTACTTGGAAATACTTAGTTATTTTTCAATTATGTCAGACTCTTCATTACCTCTTTTTGGGATTTTCTTGGGAAAGATGCTGGAGTGATTTGCTATTTCTTTCTTGAGCTCATTTTTACAGATTAGGAACTGAGGCAACCCAGGTCAAGTGACTTGCCTGAGGTCACTCATCAAGATGAGTCTCCCTGATTCTAAGCCCATTGCTCTATCTACCGCACCACCTAACTGCCCCACTTTGATCATAGTCTCTATTAAAAAAATATGAAACAGATTCTTATGAGGCCTTCTCATTTTCTGAGTTAATGTATCTGTGGATAAAAGAATTGGGTTTAAGTCCCAGATCTGACACATACTGACTGTTTTGACCTTAGGAAAGTCTTAATCTATCATTGTTCTAGATAGCTTCCAAAGACTCTTAAGTTGTAGAGAAATTGCTAGTCTGAATTGGTAGGAGCATTTCTTCATGACATTAAATAAACTAGTCTCTGAATTCAGTGGGTCTCTGCTTTCTTTTAATTCTTTCTGAGAGTTTAGTTTCTAGGACCTTCAGCACCACCATGATGCAATGACTCATTCTTCTAGATGACTTCTAAACGAGCCCCCAGTTCTAGGGTTCTTCTTGGGAGAGAGTTGTAGTGTATGGGGTGATGTTGAGGGTTAGCTCTGAGGGGTCTGCCATGGGCATGAATCCAGGCCGAGGACCCCCTTGAACCTGTTTCCTCCCACCCCGGCTCAGTATCTCGGGATGTTGACTGACCAATCCCCGTTACTCATCCCACGTGTAAGGGAGGATTGGAACATTCTGGCGGTCCCTGAAGATAAAGTAGTGACCCATGAGATAAGAAAGCAAGGAAGCATCTCATGGAAGTAGCCTTCTGCAAAGTGGCAAGTTTGGTGCCTCATGTTGCAAACTACATGAAGTTTCCCATGAAAAAGTATGATATAAGTGCTTTAGTTATAGTGTATTAACTTGGACCCTCAGATGCTTATTTGAGATATGCTTAGCATGCAATAAACATATGCTTCCAATCTTTGCCTGGCCCAAGTTTTATTTCAACTCCTCCATAAAATGCCCACCTGCTGCTGGCATTGTAGATCTCTTCATGAAAAAAAAATTGTCACTCACTAAATAGCTCCTAAGGAAGGCTGGTTCCACACTAGAATTTCAGGGTCCTGCGAAGCGCCACACCAACCCCCCCTGCATCCTGTAGACATTCTATTATGCCTACTCTGTTTTCAAAATAAAAAAAACCTGTCTATAGGCAGCAAGAGTGAACAAATTTATAAAAATAGAATTGAGTTTCTGACCAGCAATGGTAGGTAGCAAAAGAGTATAATAGAGTCCTTCAAGCACTGAGTTTTCTCATTCCAGGAGGGAGAACCCTGTACTGACCAGTCTTTTCTTCCACTCAGGCTGCTGCAGGGATAGTTCATTTTCTGCTCCTTTAAATAATCTGCTGTACTTTCTTATCTGCAAGGTCCTGGCTCCACTGCTTGTGTTATTCTTCCATGTCAGCATGGAATCTAGGTGGAGCAGTGGATAGGAAATTGGAAAAACATGAAGTCAAATCCAGCCTCAGACCCTTACTGTGGGAGGCTAGGAAAGTTACTTAACCTCTGGTTGCCTCAGGTTCTTCAGTCGTAAAATGGGAATAACAATACCTCACAGGGGTGTTGTGAGGATCAGTTGAGATAATAATTATAAAGTGCTCAGCTCAGTGCCTGGCATAGTAGATGCTGTGTAAATGTTTCTTGCCTTCCTTTTCCCTTCCCTAAACTTCCTTGGGCTGCCACATCTACTCCCACCACCCCACCATGAGTTACTGAGTTCTTTCATCAAAGCTTATTTTCAGGACTATATTAGAATATCAAAATTTTACATGCATTTCCTTTTTTTTTTCAACAAGCAAATATCACATTGCAGAGACTATTGATTTTAATTATTATTACATTTTTTAAATATACCTGAAAGAGTGAGGGAAAGGGGCAAAAGATCCCTGGCAGAAAAATCATTTAGTGAAGAATGACTCTTATCTTATGAATTAGTGGCCACCAACTTTTGTTTTTATGATGAACCTCACCTATAAAGCAATTTTGAGCAGTACATCCCAATGTGTGTAACAGAGTATGTTAATATATATCTATATATCTATATAATATAAATGTACAACTTCATTAATACGTGTAAAACTTCCACAAAAGACAGAAAGAGGAATTGGATTTGTCATTTTATTGATATAGGGAGTAGTTGGGTAAGGAAACTGTTAATTGATGCATGTCAACACCTGTATCAACAATGCAGCATTCACAATGCCTACAGTAACTATAAGTATGCTGATATGATTATTAATCACAAAATGTAACAGGCTCTCTACATGAGAAATATAGCTAGGGCATTTATTTAAATACCAGAAAACTGAGTCCCAAAAGCAGAAAGTCAAAGCCAGCACAGAAGTTATGAAGTTGGCACATGTAGTTAAAGTGGTAAACACCCACATGCTCAAGCTTTCAAAACAGGACAGGCTACCTCAGGCAAAGATCATTCTCTTCTCACACTCAGCATCCAGGCAGCTTGCTCCCAGCAGCTCCGGCCCCCCGCAGTTCCCATCCCTGGCAGTCCTCAGCAGGAGTCTTTAGCAGAGATTCTGGCAGGCTCAATGAAAAAGGAGTTTGTGCCACAACCGCAGCTGCTGCCTCTGCGGCTGCTTCCAGTCACCACCACAAGGACTCCAGCTTTCTCTTGCTCCACCCCTTCCTGCTACATCAGCAAGCTCAAGGGGGACGGAAGATCTTCAAATCCCAGTATCATTATATTCAGCCCCAAGAGCTTTCATGTCCTTTACTTAGCAAAAATACATTAGCAATACATTTTATTCTATAGGTTAATGGGAGTTTTAGGAGTAACTGTTATCAACAGAATTTTACAACAATATAACAAAGATAGCACACAATAAACACAGAAAACAATATTTTAGGGTGGGGCTTGAGCACATGCTCCCCATCATTCCCCTTCCCCAAACAAATGGGGTCCCAAAATTTTGGGGTAAGGGGTGAAGGTCCCTTCTTCCATGGCTACTTGCTGCTGAAATTGGACTTAGAGCTGTCCCTGTCCCTTGTTCCATTTGAGAGGACAGGTCTTTAGCCAGCATTTGGAATGTGCTTGATGCCAGGTCCAGGGGTGACACGTCACAGTTGTGGACAAGGGGTGACATCCAGCTTGAGTTATCAGGCATCTACAGGTGGAGGGTGCCAAGCCTGTGGAAACAAATCTAGCAAACAAGGTGAACAGACAAAAAACCAAGAAGAAGCAAGGGGACAATAACCAGAAACAAGGTAGATACAGGATCAGCAATGCTACTGGAGTCCATCAGCCCACTATTGTAGCCTCACTCACGGTAGAAAATATGAGTCAAGGGTACAATTTTATAATCATCTTCTCTGGAGTAAACAATAGTTACAGTGTTATCCCTCCCATGTGCTATAATCTCTGCAGCCTTTGGAACATCATCTGGCTTCCGTTTTACCCATGCTTTAGCTCCCAATTTTATTCTATCAGTAGAACCAAATCCTTCAGTTCCTCTGATAGTTATGTTGGAAGAGGGTGGGTTTTTACAAATGGTATTGTTTTACAAGGAACAATAATCACTTGAACTATCCTATCATTTTTACAAATCTGTATGGGCCCTTCACCTAAATCATGGAATATCACAACAATTTCACCTTGATAATTAGAATCTATTACTCCAGCCAATACGTGTATTCCTTGAGCTGCTAATCCCAATTTGGGCAAAATCTGTCCAAAGTGATTTTTAGGGATTCTTATGCATATTCAAGTGGAGATTTTTCTTATTTCTTTTCTGTCTAACCAAAAGTCCTCTAAACAATGTAAATCATATCCCACTGAGCCAGGTGTTCCTGGGTATGGTGCTGGGACATCTGGCCTCAAAGTCTAATACTCAATATTTGGGATCTTATGTGTTTGCTGTTTTCTAATTTGCAGATTTGAGGTCATCATTCTGGCTAGAGGTGTGCTTCCCCCAAATGGTCTATTATTCAAATTACATAAAGCCATGAATAAATTATCCTTCCAATGTTGATACAAATTATTGGAACTTAACTTCCTTAATTGTTTTTTCAACAATCTATTCATTCTTTCAATTAAACCAAATGCTTGTGGATAATATGGAATATGATGTATCCATTCTATATTGTTTAGTATACGATACCTCTTCATTTCATTACCTTTGAAATGTGACCCACTGTCACTTTGAATCTGCATTGGGGTTCCATAATACAGACTTACGAGATGTAGAGTTTTACAGGTGTTTTTCTGGGTTGCATTCTTATAAGGACAAGCTACTAGTACACCTGAATAGGTGTCAACACAAGTACATATAAATCTACATCCTTTATCTTGTGGTAATGGACCAATATAATCTATTTGCCAGATGTGGGCTGAGACCTTTTCTCTTGCCTATTTCTGCAGTCACTACCCAAGGAACAGTTCTCTCCTTTTCCAATTGACATATATGACATTCTTCTGCTATCTGTTTTAACAGAGAATGAGAGATACTAATACCTCGATCTTGTGCCCACCAGTGTGTGGCCTGGACCCCCAAATGGCTGGCCATTTGGTGGACCCATCTTGCTAATACCGGTTCCTCAGTTATGTCAAAGTAGGTACAGTATGTTCAGTAGCAATCTTTGCCAGTCGATCAGCATGAGCATTGTACTCACATTCTAGAGTGGTGAGGGCCACATGAGCATCTACATGAAAAACTGACAAGTCGGTGACCAAAGACATGTTCCAGATATCTTCCCATAATTCTTTGCCCCAGACATGTTTGCCATGAATTTCCCAATTTTGATTTTTCCACATGGGCATCCATGTAGCTAACCCATTAGCTACTGCCCACGAATCAGCCAATATATGACACTGTACCCCTTGTTCTGTTTTGATGGCTTGATGTACTTCCATAAGTTCAGCATATTGACTACTTCCACCTATCCCAGTACTTTCCAAAGTCCTTCTATTACATGGGTTATAGGCTACTGCTTTCCAATGTCTTTTTTGGCCCAAATATTTCTCTATCCCATCAGTAAACCATGCATGTGTCTTTTGTTCTTCAGTCAGTCCATCATATCCCTCATTCCATTTAATAGAGGACTGTACCAACCATTGCTTTGGCTCAGGGGGTGTGTCATTCCCCTCAGTTTCTATGTTTGCCACAGATTCATGTAGAGCAGAGACTCTGCTTTTGCCTGTTTTCCCTCTATTTTGAATATACTAGGCTCTTGGGCATGTCCAATTCTGTGAGAAGCTGGGGTACTCATTACCCAGATCATAATCGGGATTCCAGGTCTTAATATCAATTCATGGTCCAGAGTCAGTTGTTGTAACGATACTGGGATTTGAAGATCTTCCACGCCCCTTGAGCTTGCTGATGTAGCAGGAAGGGGTGGAGCAAGAGAACGCCGGAACCAAGCTAGTCGCTGTGCGGTGCTGACTGGAAGCGGCGGCAGAGGCAGTGGCTGC
>JAQQSU010004143.1:0-14161 GCA_028627135.1 Pseudochirops cupreus | reverse complement strand
AGGCCAGGCTGGTTTCGGTTCGCAGTGCTGATATGGTTCCTCGTAGCCGAGCTGACTTTAGTGGGAAGTATCTTTGTGTGCGTTTTGGAGTTCCAGGATTGGTTTAGAGTCCTATTTTATGGGTATTTTGGGGTGGCTATGTGAGAGCTGCGATGTGTTGCTGCTGCTACGCCGCCATCTTTGCTCCGCCCCCCCCCCCCCCCCCCCCGGTCCTTCACTTTCAAAGAGTACAAATGACATTATTGGAGATGCCTTGATTTGCACATGAACTAGATTTGAGTGAGGCAGAGTTGCACAAAATAATTAGCTTTACTTGCATTTCTAGAGTCATCAAAGTCCAGTGGCAGGACAAAGTCAAGATGACCAGCAATAACTCAGGATATAGAGGGTGACCTTGGCAGCTTTAATGTCTGACCAATCTCTAAGTGCTCCATAGTGCCTACTTCAGTCATTTTCATGGCTGTTGGAACAAACTACTATCATTCTCCCATTCTACCAAGAGAAGTTTTCATATGCTTTGGTTGTACGTCTCCCTAATTCACTGATAGGTCTGCGATTTGTTGGTTACTCTCAACCTAGGTTAGCCATTTTGGTGAAATGATTGTACAAAAGTGTTGTGGCTGCACATGCTATAGCTCCTTGGAGCCATAAGTGAAAGTTGAGTGAACCAGGTGGACACCAAAGGTGGATGAGCAGCTGTGAAAAGGGCTCAGCAAGCCCTCACACCAAAGGTACTAATCCTCCTTGAGCACTCCATACACCCACCAGCCCATTGCAGGCACGTGATAAATGTTTATTGACTGATTGTATTAGGCTAAAAGGAACAATGTGGCCTGGTTGTTACCTCTTTTCTTAGGAATTCCTATTCTGGATCAGGCCTGAATCTAGCTGATCTGGTACTTCACACATGGGAGTGGCAGGAAATGATCCACACTGCCTGGCATTAACTAAAGGAAGTTTATTTAATGATATCATAGTCAGGATATTGTACCCAGCTCCTTTGCCTCTACATTTATACAGTTTGGCATACCCAGTCAAAGGAGAAGGTGTCAAACCTGAATATCCTCTGACCTTTTGTATTACTATTTCTATACTGAGGTGAATAGGGAGCTGCATCAACAAATCAAGCTTTAGACCCCCAGAACTATAAAATCGCAAGGATAGGTTTTCTTCCTTCCTTTTTTTCCTTTTGTGCTTCCTTCCTTCTATCCTACTTTCCTTCTTTCTTTGTTCTCCCTTCTTTCTTTCTCTTTCTTTCTTTCTTCCTTCCTTTCTTTCTTTCTAGGAAAACTAGCCTACCCTACATGACAGGAACTTCACTGAATATTGTTCCTACTACCATTCCCAGTAATTACTCTAGGGCTCCCTGTTCTATTGTGACATTAGGGTATGTGAATATGATAACATTCATGTAAATGAGAGAAATGGAAACCATTACAAGCTATCTTCAAGTCTAAGTCTTGTTGAATGGAATAGAACAGATCAACTAAAATAACCTGGGACGGGACAGTAAACATAAATGTCATACCGTGCCAAATGCAAGCACACTACATGATGATGAGAATGAACTAATATTATGAATAAAGTATTGGATTATAAGAACAACCCATATCACACATTTAACTAAGTACTTAATAAATGCTGTAGAACTAAATTGATTTGAATAATCATTTAAATTAATTACCACAGAAATAAAACGATACCAGAATTATACAAATAAATGTATGAGTTGATCGATCAACTTTACACTGGAAATTCAAAACTTTTCACCTTCAAACATATTACATTTCTTACCAACATTATAACCATAAATGGCATAATTGGTAGTGAGGTGACAAGGAGGAGAGAGTATTGGACCTGAAGTCAGGAAGACCTGAGTTGTGTGACCTTGGGCAACTCACTTAATTTTTTTTTTTGCCCCAGTTTACTCAACTGAATGATGGTAATAATAACAGCACCTACATTTCATGGTTATTGTGAGAATAAAATGAGATGGTATTTGTAAAAGTGCTTAGCACCGTGCCTGGCACGCAGCAAGAGCCATATAAATGCTTGTTCTCCTAACTCTTCCCATAAAAGAAACTTAATACAATAAATATATAAATATTTAAATTATATACATATAGAATATATAAATATATAAAATCCTAATAACTTTTATTGAAGTGATCATCAAAATATATTTGGAGGTAAAATATTCTTTTAAAATCAAATGAAATCATGTCTTCATTTTACAAATTTTTAATTCTATATAACTAAAAGATATTTTTATTATTATTTTCATTATAACTAGGATTTTGCCCTCCTCTCCCGTGTTCTCTCATTTCCCATTGCGTCCTAGGAAAGGGTTAGAATGAACTAAAGTCTGCATTTTCCCATATTTCTTTGCCTCCCCTTTTTCTCTTTCCCCATAGAAGTTTTGTTTTTGCTTTTGCTTCTCAATTTTTTTTTTCTAAAACAGGCAAGAAGAGTGCCTGAGAAAAACTTTCAGAAGGGTAATGCAATTTTCTTGTGGTCCAGAAAATTGAACACATTATTTTTTTACTTTTCAAGGAAAAAAAAACTAGCTAGAGGTGTTCTGAAGGCCAAATGAAACCTCAAGTGCTTTTCTGGGGATTGTTTAAGTCAGAAAGATCTCCTATTGACTAGAGCTACTGTTTTTATCTTTTACAATTCTTTTTAATGTTTACTACTTTGAGTTCTTACTAGACTTTAATTACTTTCTCCATGGACTAATAACACTTTCAGAACTTGTTAAAAAAAAAAAAAAGAAGAAGAAGAAAGCTGCATCACCATTTTTCCAGACTTTCCTTTAACTTTCTGTGAGAAATAGATTAATTGGTCATCAATGAGATTAAAGGCTAGTCATATTAAACAAACTGCTTATGGCTGCAGCACATCATGTTGTTCAGATTTAGTCGTAAAGCCATAAATTGTCAGCCAGGTTATTACACAAGTAAATCAAATCATTACTGAAAATTGATTAGCTGATTCCAATTTTTAGAGACAAATAGTTGCACTGGCCTATTTTTCTCCTTCCTTGTACAAAATGATTCAACCATACACCAAGTGAATGATTGCATGCTTTCACTACCCAGGGCTAATGTTCTCAAATTGTTTCCATACACACTGACAATTCTTTAAGGTCCCTATATACATAGTCTGCCTTTACGTGAATTCTGCAGTGTTCATGCTTTTTGTTCACTATTTTAAAAGGTTGAAGGATAGGATAATTGTCCCAGGTGTTGAAAGTAATAAATTTTAATAGCATAATCGCATGATATTCCTTGAGTTTAAATAATGGAAACATGTCAGAAAAGCTCCATAATGAACCTTGTGCTAGCTCCCGCCTTGAGCTTTTCCCCTAAGGTTCTTAATGCAAAAATCCATTTACAAACAGAAGGAAAACACAAAGAGAAAAGGAAAAAATATTATTTCTATATTGGGCATTATATGAATATAGATAGAATATTTGTGTAGGTTATGCAGCAATTTTCATGGGATGCTTTGAAGATGAAAGAAGTTTGCACTTATAAAAAAAATAAGTATGGAGTACTCCTTTTGGCATGACAAATTAGCTTTCGTGAAAGGATTACATTTAAACTTTCTAGATAAGTCATTGTTGTCTAAAAACAAATCAAAACAAAAACCTGAATTCCACAAGCCAAATACTATATTTGAGGTTAGGACAGCAGATAATTTTAAACCTGCTTCAAATGGCAATGGTTCAAGATTTCTCCATGGAATATAACCTTTTCAGATTTGAATTGGGACATAGAGTAATAACATTATGTCTTTAAAGCTGCATGTGTGCTACCCGAGAGATTGTTTTATTCAGGGATAGACTGAGATTTAAGTTTAGATCTCCACTAGCAAAATAACGTGAACAACAGCTGATCCTCTCCCGTCAAACCAAAAATCCTTCTGTCTCATTTAGCTGACTATTTCACCTAATATAAAATTACCGAAAATTACTACATTAGGCAACTTCAATTCTCTACTAGAAATCTAGCTCATTATATTAACACAAGAATTAGAAAAGCAGAGGGAAAAATAGTAACCAACAAACCAGAAGCACTAAATTTTATGCTATTTCTTCATTGAATTGAGCCTTTTTGATTTGTCCTGTGAAGACAGAATCTTTCCTAGTTTGTTCATCATGTCAGTAGGCTAGCAGAGGATTAGTTATTGCCAAAAGAAGGAACAAAATCTTCCAACTTTTGCCAAAGGAAAATTTTAGATACTAACTTTGTTTCCCCAGGTCCATGAGTATCCTTAGAATTCACACTTTGATGGAGTTGCATCATTACACAGAAGATAGGAACAAAGATAGGCAACAGATCATACATCTAGAGGTGGTAGGGACCTCAGAGGTCATCTGGCCCAATGCCTTTATTTTGTTGTTGTTGGTTTGTTTGATTTTGGTTTTTTTGAGAAAGGACTTCTTATTTTACAAGAGCTACTGGAGGAACCGGAAGACAGTTTTGATTAAAAAGAAGTTCAAAGTAGTGAAGACTCCAAATGTGTAAGCAATTTGAGAATATTCATGCCTTATTATGGCATATTATTTATATTTTTCTGGCAATTGATATGTCAGTTTTACTGTGCTGTTTTTAAATATTTTAAAAATTTATTTTTAGTTTTCAGCATTCACTTTTATAAGTTTCTGAATTCTAGATTTTCCCTTCTCCCTCCATTCCCCCCCTCTCCAAGATGGTGTGTTATAGGCTACACATGTATATTTCCACATTAGTCATGTTGTAAAGAGGAGTCAGAACCAAAGTGAAAAACCATGAGTAAGAAAACACACCAAAAAAACAACAAAAGGGGCAGCTAGGTGGTCCAGTGAATAAAGTACCGGCCTTGGAGTCAAGAGGACCTGAGTTCAAATCTGGCCTCACACACTTGACACACTTACTAGCTGAGTGACTATGGACAAGTCACTTAACCCCAATTGCCTTGCCTTCCTCCCTCCAAAAAAAAAAAGAGAGAAAATATTATGCTTTGATCTACATTCAGACTCCACAGTCTTAATGTGAGTAGTATTTTCCATCATGAGTCTTTTGGAATTGTCCTAGATAATTGCATTGCTGAGTACAGTGAAATCTAATAAAGTTGGTGATTGTACAATGTTACTACAATTGTGAACAGTATTCTCCTGGTTCTGCTCACTTCACTCAGCATCAGTTCTTTCCAGGTTTTTCTGAAGTCTGCCTGCTCACCATTTCTTATGCAACAGAAGTATTCCATTATGTTCATATACCATAGCTTGTTCAGTAGTTCCCCAGTTGATAAGCATCCTTTCAATTTCCAATTCTTTTCCACCACAAAAAGAGCTGCTATAGGGGGCAGCTAGATGGTATCGTGAACAGAGCAGTGGCCCTGGAGTCAGGAGGACCTGGTTCAAATCTGGCCTCAGACACTTAACACTTACTAGCCATGTGACCTTGAGCAAGTCACTTAACCCCAATTGCCCTGCCTCCCGCCTTCCAAAAAAAAAGCAAAAAGAAAAAACTGCTATAAATATTTTTATATATGTGAGTCCTTTTCCTTTTTTTTATGATCTCTTTGGTATACAGACCTAGAAGTGGTATTGTTGGATGAAAGGGTATACAGTTTTATTGCACTTTGGACACACCAACTCCTTTATTTTAGAGACAGATGAGGAACCTGGGACCCAGACAGGCTAAATAATTTGCCTTAGGTCCCGCAGTTAGTAAGTATCGACATTTATTGCTTTCCCCTTCAATCATTTTTGTCAATCTGATAGGTATAAAATGATATCTCAAGGTTGTTTTAATATGTATTTTTCTAATCAATAATTATTTAGAAAATTTTTTCATGTGACTATGAATTGCTTTGATTTCTTCATCAAAAATGGCCTGTTCATATGAAGATTTGCATTCTTATAGATTTGACAAAGTTCTTTATATATTTGAAATTTGATAAATTTTCCCTTAATTTTCTGTTTTCCTTATGATATTGGCTACATTTGTTTAAAACCTTTTTTTTAATTTAATGAATCAAAATTCTTAATTTTACACCTCATTCTGCTATCTCATATTTATTCATAAATTAATCATCTATCCATAAGTCTAAAAAGTAACATGTTCCATGTTCTTCAAATATTCTTATGTTTCAATTTCTGCCACACTGCTTTCCAGTTTTCCCAACAATTTTTACCAAATAATTCTTATTCCAAAAACTTAAGTCTTCCCACTAGTCAAATACAAGGTTACTATGTTTATTTGCTACTGAAAATTGTATGTCTACTCTCTTCTATTGATCTCCCTTTCTATTTCTCAGTCAGTACCAGATACCTTTAATAATTGTCTTATAATATAATTTAAGATCTGATATTGCTAAACCTCCTTCCTTTACATTTTAAATTTTTTTCTCCTTGGAAATTCTTGACTTTTTGTGCTTCCAAATGAATTTTGTTATTATTTTTTCTAATTCAGTACAATAATTCTTTGATAATTTAATTGGGATGGCATTGAATGTATGAATTAAATTAGGAAATTATCAAAGATGTGATTTGAACTTCACTCTTCTAATTCTAGGTGCAGTGGAATCACATACAGGCCTGTAAAGACAAGCACTAGCAGCTTTTCAGAGGAACACTACTGTGAACAACTTTTAAGATTCTGATTACATAGTATAGTGAACACTCTATTTATTCCATAACAAATCAAAGCAAAACATTCACAGAAATCAAGGTACAGCATTCACAATATTACAACTTATCACAGATAATCAAAATACAGCATTCACAACAACTTATCATAGAAAACTTATCATAGAAAATGGTCACATAGTTTCTACTACAGTGGTCACAAAGTTTTGAACAAAGAACAACCACTTAGTAACTCAAACATTTACAAAATTCTTAATTCAATCACAAAGTACAATAGTCAAAGTTTTTCCACTCATGGGGCATACTAGGTTACAAATCAATTACTTATTCAGTCATTAATCACCAAGTGTGATCATCTAGTCAATCAATCATCCTTCATTATTCACTATTCAATTATTAGAAACTACACCAACCCTCCACCCCTAGGTCACTAGTAAATTTACAATTTCTCAGTCAGTACACAGTATCCAAGTAAAGTCTTCTTTTGGCTTGACTTGGGATGGTTTCTCAGATTCCCTGGATCCCCTTCCACGGTCCAAGATCCTACCAGAATTCACCAAACTGTCACCTGGGCTTAAAGGCAAACATCTCCCAGGTCCTTGTCCAGCTCTCTGTGCAATTCCTGCTCCACAGTGGAGTTCACAGTGTCCAGTCCATCTCAAATCCTTCCTAGTCTCCATTCCCAGGAAGTCAAGGCTTAACCAAGCCACAAACAAGTTCAGCCACTACGCCAGCATCATGATCATGCTTCTTCAGTCTTTGGCAGCTCTGGCTGGCCTCAGAAATCCTCTGCAACCCCTCAGCAGCTCTGGCTGGCCCTCAGCTCTGACTGGTTCTCAGAAATCCTCAGTAGCTCTGGCTGGCTGTTGAACTCATCAGAAGTTTCAGCTGGTTCTCAAAATCAAAATCATTCCATCCAGGTTTTCAAAATCAAAATCATTCTTTCAAACCTGGGAAGGGCTTTCCTCTGCGGCCTCCTCAGCTCTTCTTCAGCCTCCACTGAGCCTGATCCAAAAAGAATCTCTCTCTCCCTCTCTGGGGTTTTTCTTATATAAACACACCATTGGCTTCCTGTTTCAGCCAACCCCTTCCTGTTACATCAGCAACAGGAGACAGGAGTTCATACCTTCTGTTTCCCCAACAGAGGCTTAATCAGTTACTGAGTGCTAAGTACCTGCTACCTTTGCCAACATAAAGAGATCTTCAAATTCAAATTACATTACCATTACAAGGCCCTGGAGTCAGGACACCCTGAGTTCAAATCTGATCTCAGACATTTATTATCTGTGTGTCCCTGGGCAAGTCACTTAACCCTATTTACCTCAGTTTTTCATCTTTAAAATGAGCTGGAGAAGGAAATGGCAAATCATCTTTCCAAAAAATTCCCAAATGGGGTCACAGAGAGTCAGACATGACTGAAACAATTCAACAACAACACCTTCCAATTCTGAACTCAGTGCTCCTTAATTATGCATAATGAGGATGAGAATTTGAGTATCTTCCCTGCCCCTTAATAAATGTAGGGGGGAATTTGAAGACCTTCCCTGCTTTGAAAGTAAACTCTGTCCCCTAATAGGCTGAATGTAATCACATGGAGCCTGTGATGGGAGGAATTTACTAAAGGGTGGAGCAGAGCCACAGGAAGCTGGGAGCCAAAACTAGCAAGAAGGTGGGAGAGAGAGGAGCTTAGGCAAGGAGATAGAAAGGTTTGTGAGTAAATATTGATCTTATAAGGCTAAAGGATGGCATGGCTCTCTGTGTTGTTATGGCTTGTCAATTTCTTTACTATTATGATGGAACCAGCTTACTGGTTTTGGGATGCAGTTTTCTGGTGTGTAAATAAATTCTTCAGTTCTGGCCTCTATATGGAGAGTTTATTATATTTTGCTATGGAACATCATGTGATATTTATAGTTGTGGGTGCTGTAAATATTGCACTGGCACTACACTGTGCCACACTGTTTCCATTGGTGAGAAAAGCAACTATTTATGACACTCCAGTATTTCAAGTATCTGTTATTCATCAGTATGGGTATGTCTTCCACCTGCACTGATTGCAGTCCTTCTACAATTGTATTGTCCTCAGACAATATTTACATAAACTTTTGCAGGCCCATATACACCACCTTTTCAGGTTGGTAGAACTTGTCAAAAGGTTGTCCATAACTGAAGCAGCCTTCAAAAATCCACGACTACCAACATACAATGTTGCGGCTATAATATAATTAGGATTTTAGCTGAGATTACTCTAATGATTCTTTTAAAATATTTCTTACAAAATTAGTTCTGATAGTTATATACTACATGTTAATTCTGTATATAATCACTAAAATGTTCATAAGAATTTCTAATATAAAACTGATGAAGATTAACATGCTATTTTTTTTTAAATCATTTTAAACTTAGATACAAAAAGACCAAAAAAAACCCCATTGCATTATACACAGTGCAACACAGAGGTTTTAAAAAACTATACTAAAGCTACCCTGCTATTTTGTTCTTTCTTCTCAGTTTTCTTTTGTACTTTACTCTGCACTTTTTAAATTTTTTCTCCCCCCCCTCCACACCACTCTATAGAGAAAATTACAATTAAATGTACACTCACATGTATGTGTGTATGACCATCCTATACATACTTATATTTATCAGTTCTTTCTGTGGAGGTGGATAACATTTTTCTTCATAGATCCCTTATAGTTTGTTTGAGTATTTTATGATACTCAAGATTAATTAGTCATTTAAGTTGTTCTTAGGAGAAAACTTCTGTTCCTGTGTACAATGTTCACTTGGTACTTACTTTTCATTACTCCATTCAATTTTTTTTTTACATTTTTCCAAACTCAACCAGCTTATCATTTCATATAGTGTAGTAGTATTCCATCACAATCAATAGTCATTCCCTAGTTGAAGGGAATCTACCATTTAAGCCAATTTGATAGGTGTGAGATTATATCTCAAATTGTTTTAATTTTCATTTCTCCGATTAATGATGATTTAGAGAATTTTTTCATATGACCATTTATAGTCTTGATTTCTTCATTAAAAAACCTCTATTCATATCCTTTGACCATCTATCAATTGGGGGATGACTTGTATTCTTATAAAAAAATGTTCTTTATACATTTGAGATATGAGACCTTTATCTGAGAGGCTGTCTATAATTTTTTTTCTTAATTTTATACTTTCCTTTTAATCTTGGTTACATTGGTTTTATTTGTACAAAACTTTTTTAATTTAATGCACTCAGAATCATTCATTTCATACCTCACAATGCTCTCTATCTCTTATTTATACATAAATATTTCTCCTAAGCATAAGTCTAATAGGTGACATGTTCCATGGTCTAATTTTCTTGTGATATCTCCCTTTATATCTAGGTCACGTATCCACTTTTACCCTGTCTCAGTAAATAGTTTACAATGTTGCTCTATGCCCAATTTCTGCCAGACTACTTTCCAGCTTTCCCAACAATTTTGCCAAATAATGAATTTTTGTCTCCAAAACTTAAATCTTTACATTTGTCAAAAGTAAAGTTATTATAGTCAATTACTACTGTGTACTGTATGTCTATTCTGTTTCACTGATCTACCTTTCTATTTCTTAGCCAATACCAGATAGTTTTGATGATTATTGTCTTAAAATAAAGTTTAAGATCTGGTACTGAAAAACCTCCTTCCTTTACATTTTTTTCATTAGTTTCTTTGAAGTTCTTGATCTTTTATACTTCAAAATGGATGTTATTATTTTTTCTAACTCAGTAATTTTTCGGTAACTTAATTGGGATGGCAATGAATAAATAGATCAGCCAGTAAAACTGTCATTTTTATTACATTGTCCTGGCCTACCCATGATCACTTAATATTTCTACAATTATTTAAATCTGACTTTATTTTTATTAGAGTATTTTATAATTGTTATGTTCATGTAGCTCCTGGTCTATACTTTTGTAGTAGACCAGACTTTCATGCTCCCCCTCTTCTATGAGGCAGATATGCAGATTAGAGTATAATCTTGTCGGGTGGATGCTTTCACTGGATCTTTGAATGACTAAAGAAAGTTTCAGGGTAGTTAATCTGCAAGTCTTGTTTGAGACTCCTTGTTTGTTTGTGCCTCTGGACATGGTCCTAGGACTTAAGTCTTAATGTATAATAGCCTTGGGCTAGGATAGGGAGTGATCAGGACCTAGGAAGGGTCTGTGCATTCCTTCAGGTAGGAACTCTTGCTATGAGGTATATAAACCCTGAGATTTTCTTGTACCATGGCTCTGTATGAAATGACTCTGTAATAAACAGACTAGCAAATACATCCCCGTCTCTCCCTCTCCCTTTTCTCTCTCTCTCTCTCTTTTTTCATTCAGCTGGTTGCTGAGCCACAAACTGTTCTCGTCACAGCATACTCTCAGTTATTTTATATTATCTACAGTTATTTTAAATTGAATATCTCTTCTTATAGGATTTTGTTGATAATACAGAAAAATGTTAATGATTTATGTAGTTTTATTCTATATCCTACTACTTTGCTAAAATTATTGTTTCAACTTTTTAGTTGAATCTTTAGGATTTTCCAAAGGATCATATCATCTGTAAAATAGAAAGTGTATAACTTCATTTCCAATTCTGATTTCTTCAATTACTCTTTCTTTTCTTATTGCTATTACTAGCACTTTTAAAACAATGTTGAAAAATATTAGTAATACATAGTGTGCTTTACTTGTTTATGTCTTTCAATTAAATCTATTTTAGCTTTAAATTGTCTGAGATTACTATCCCTGTTTTTTTTACAACAGGTAAAGCATAATAAATTCTACTCTATCCTTTTATTTTAACTGTGTATAACTCATTTTTAATTTTGTTTCTTACAAACAACATATTGTTGAATTTTGATTTTAAATCCATTCTGCTATCCATTTCTATTTTGAGAGTGAGTTCATCTTATTCACATTCAAAGTTATAATTATTAGTTGTATATTTCCCTTCATCCCATTTTTCTTCACTGTTTATCCTTCTTGTCCTATTTACCCTATCCCCCTTGAGGTGAATTAATATACATCTAACACTAACTTGCCCTCTTATTCCTTCATTTAGCCACCCCTCTATATATCTCACCTCTTATCCTCTGTCCCCTCACCATCTTGTGTCTTTAAATATTTGTAATGGCAAGCAGAGGAATACTTAGCACCTTGTTTGAGCCCCATCTTGTGATTTGAAGGTGGGAGGAACTTGCTGACAGAACAGGAAGGTTGGAACCGGAAGGAGAACCCCCATATAAAAGGAAGAGCACAAACTGGGACTGAGCAGAACTGAGAAGAACACTTATGGTGGTTGGCACTCTGTTTGTCTGTTCTGTCTGTGTTGATTTGTGTTTGTTAGTTTGTCAGACACAATCCTTCTGTACGTTGTTTGCGTTACTTCATCAGATCTGTCTGCTGATAGAGGATGTTGCTGTTGTTACAGAAGCCCTGAGACTGCTGGTTCAGAAGCCCTGGAAGAGGATTTTCTTGTTGTCTGTTTACAGAAGTCCTGGAGGAGGGTTTTACTGATGTTTTCAGAGGTCCTGGGTCTATACTGATGATATATGTTGATTTCTCAGACCTTGTTTGTGGGTCTGTGTTGATTCATAGGCAAAATGTGAATTGATGATGGTGCTGGAAATGTGAACGAATGTTGTTGTGGCTCTGTTAAGCTTTGTCTTCCCAGAAACAGAAATTGCAAAGGTCTTGAGGTGGACTAGTCACTGTAAGTTTCAATATGGAATGGGAACTGGACAAGGAGCTGGATGAGGAGCTGAGAGCTGCCTACCTGTGAATCCAGGTGATGGTTGGTGAATTCAGGAAACAGCTGGGACCATGGAAGAGGACCCATGGAATTTGGGAGCCAATTTCAAACCAAGATGAAAGGACTTTTCCTTGATACTTAGTGCTAACTAAGAAGATTTACTGTGACCTACGGGTGGGAGACCTTTGTACTTTGTTATCCCTTGACCCCTCCTTAAGGATAATTGAGTTAAGGATTTAGTGAATGATATCTTTTGTTTAAAACTATATGGCCACTTTAGTGATAAGTTGTTATGTTATAGTTGTTGGTTCCTGTGAAGGTTTTGCTTTAGTTTACTGCTGAATAAATAGAGAATTCACTATACTATGTGATCAGAACCTTAAAGCTATTCACAGCAGAAGTTCTCTGAAAAGCTGCTCATGCTTGGCTCTACAACATTTAAAAGACTAATAGTCTTCTAAATATGTATGTTGTTCCCTCTTTGACATAGTTCTGATGAGAATAAGGTTCCAATACTGCCAACCCTCCACCCCCTACTTGCTTCCTCTGTATTAGTTCTTGCTTTTAGGTTTCATTTTGTGAGATTATTATTCTTTTTACCTCTCTATACCCAGTTTTCTTTTTTAGCTCAGTTCAAGTCTTTATTACAAACTACCCACAGAAAAATGACAGTCATAAAAGCACATATAACATTTTCACATATAAGGAATAAACAGTTTGAGCTTACTGATTATAATTGGTTTTTATTGGTCTATTATTATAGTGGTCTATAATTAGCCATTTATAATTGGTCTTTAATATTTACCTTATGTCTCTCTTGAATCTTATATGTTGGATTTTCCAGTGAGTTCTGGTCTTTTGTCACAAATACCTGAAAGTCTTTTAGTTCATTAGATGTCTTCTTTTTTTTTTTTCATAATTATTCTTAGTTTTCTTGGGTGTTATTTTTTGTTGCAACCCTAGTTCTTTTGCTTTTCAAAATATGCTTTTCCAAGTACTACAGATTTTCCTGTGAAAGCTGCTAGGTTTATTGATTATATATCCACAGTATTTAAATTGTGGCGTTTTTTTTCCTTGTTTCTTGTATTTTATCCTTAACCTGGGAGCTTTGAAACTTGACTATGATATTCCTGTAAGATTTCATCCTGACATCTCTTTCAGGTGCTGATTGGTGATTTTTTTTTTCCATTTCTACTTTACCCTCTCATTCTAGAACTTCAGAGCAGTTTTCTTTAATGATTTTTGCACTATTATGTTAAGAATCTTGTTTTTTGTCATACCTTTCAGGTTGTCTAACAATTCTTATACTGTTTTTCCTCAATTCTTCTACAGATCAATTGCTTTTCTAATGAAATGTCTCACGTTCTCCTCTTTTTTTATTCTTTTGATTGCATTTTTAATATGGTGTTTTATAATGTCATTGGCTTCCCCTGGCCCAACTCTAGTCTTCAAAGAGTTATTTTTTGCTTTCTTTAATTACTGAAATTTAAATACACAACAAGAAAAGAAAAAGACACAAATTATAAACTTAAATATTGAAACAGATACAAAATAAGAAAAGAAAAAAAGCAAGTCATGTGCACAGTAGAATGTAAGAGAGGATTCAAAATATATAGTAATAAATTTCCATATCATGAAAGTCTATAAAATAAATGCTTTGCATTGTGTTGAGAGCTGTCCATCTTTTCTTTGGTGGAATGGTGCAAAAATTGAACAAGAAGAAGAAGAAGGAGGAGAAGAAGGAGGAGGA
>JAQQSU010004142.1:0-14161 GCA_028627135.1 Pseudochirops cupreus | reverse complement strand
TCTCTCTCCCTCTCTCTCCCTCCCTCTCTCTCTCTTTCTCTCCCTCTCTCTCCCTTTCTCTCTCCCTCTCTCTCCCTCTCTCTCTCTCTCTACCTACCTGCCAACATGATTATGATTATTTCATTTGTTCCTCCTACATGAGATCAGTATTATAATATCGAATTTGCAGGTGTTGTTTAGTTGTTTTTCAGTAGTGTCTGACTCCAACTGAGGTTTGCTTGGCAAAGATAGTAGAATGATTTGCTACTTTCTTCTCCACCCCATTTTACAGATAAGGAAACTGAGGCAAACAGGGTTAAGTGACTTGCCCAGTTCACAAAGCTATCAAGTGTCTGAGGGCAGATTTGAACTCAGGAACATGAGCCTTCCTTGCTCTAGGCCCTGCATGTGCAAAATTGGACATATTAAATGGCACAGTGGATGGAGTGCTTGGCTTGGAGCTAACAACTTTCATTTCCTTAAAACTGGTTTTGATGCTGCTGCTTGGGTTCTTGGTGATTCAAAAAAAAAGCCCTCCACAAGAAAATTAGAGGAAACAGATGCCTAGCAGATATGATGGCTAAGTAGTAAAAAATAAAATAACATAATTTTGCATTTACTTGCCTCATCACTGCACTCAGCCAGAACTAGCAAAGCAGGGTTTCATCAGAACCAGGATCATTTAAGCAGTTAAAAATTTCTTTGCCGTTTTGAAATAAGTGTTTTTGAAACCACTTGGGGAGAAAAAAAGCTGATAGCATCAAGCAAACTAGGGACATACTAAAGTCAGAGATATTTTGAGAAAAATTTGAATGTCGGTCTTCAGATAAAAAAACAACAGCAACAACAACATAAAATCATAGCCAATTTCACCAGAAAACAGAACACAATTTTCACAGATTCTGAGGAAGCAAATATTTCATTATAAACCTGTGGAGGGAGAGACTTTCCTGGGAGTTTTCTTTTTGTCCTGGTGTGTCCAGCATTCAAATTGAAAATGATAAAGAAAGCTGTGTGTGTGGAAGCCACTCCTTGGGGCGCCTCTTGCTCATTATTTTCCCCTTTAAGCCCCAGAGAATTGCGTTCTGCAGAAATCACGTTGTTGGATGAAGCTATAAGATGTAAGCCTATGCTGAAAGAAGATAATAATATTTAGCAGCAACATAGTACTTTCATCTGCAGATCTCAAAGGGTTTTCCGAATGTGGCTATCCCTATATTTTACAGAAGAAGAAAGGAAAGTGAAAAACAGAATAAATAAACCCCAAATGTCTTAAAGCAAGACATTGATGAGACTTTTGAACACAGGAAGACATAGATGAGTCCTTGAACAAAACAGGACATTCATCCAGCCCATGAGACAGAAGAAAGTGTTTACTTAAATCATTTGTAAGCTACTGAATAAATTAATACCAATAAATTACAGAATAAATTAATACCACTTCCAGGCAAGATTTCTAAATGTGTAAATTCTGTCTTCCAGTGCCCCTCAGTGTGTATTTCTTCTTTGTCTTCAATCTGGGCAATCTCCACTTTTCTTCTTCAAGTACTAAATGCCATGTAATTTTCTGAGTCACCATTCCCCCTAAACCTGCTCTCAGGATAGGAGGGATAGCAGTCATTTATACTTCAGTAGAAATTTAACACAACACAACCCCTCCTAGTAGTATTTGAATTGTGAGCCTCATTTTTAGCTGTAAAATAAGGCTTTTGCCCCAAATATTCATATCTGTCCTTTTTCTAATAGAAAAAAAAAACAAGTGGAAACAAGTGAAGTACTCATCAGTTGAGGAATGACAGAAAAAAAATGTGGTAAATGAAAATGATGGAATATTTTGGTATTAGGTACCAGATATTCAAAGAAGTAAGTGAAGACTTAAGTGAACGAATGCAGAGTTAACTTAGTAGAACAAGGAAAACTAAATAAATAATAACCACAAACATGTAAGCATGAATGATAATAAAATCTTCCAAATTTACATGAAATTCAAGATTCAATCTTGATTTCAAAAGATCACTGATGAAACCAATTTCCCTCCTTTCCGTCATAGTGATATGTTTAACTACTAGTATGGAATGTTACCTCCGCCGTCAGATATAGCCACTAATTCAGTTGGATTTTAAAAAAAAATACATGTCAAGAGTCTATGGAAGGAGGTTATTTATATATAACTAGGATGTCAACCTGCTTTTAGGTATAATGCTATGAGAAACCGTAATGGCGGCGTAGATAGGGTTGTAGTCAGGTAGGCCTATGTTCAAATAGTCTGACAAATATATGTAACTGTTGACAAGTCATTTCCCTCTTCAGGACTCTGAGCAAATCACTTAAGATCTGCCGGGGTATAGGGGATTTCCTCATTAAGAGTTCCTTCTTCTATAGAAATCTCTGTTCTAAAACCCTTCTTCCTTCCTCTCCACCACCACAAAAAGTTTTATGTATCTTCTCCTTTTCAAAGCATATTCTTTAATAAAAATCAGTCATGACTTCCATTTCCTCACATTGGAGTCAGTTCTCAATGCCTTATAGTTTGTAATACAGTCTACCATAGCTTTCCACTGAAACTGCTAAATTTACCCATTATCTCTGAAAGGCTAAATCCAATGGACTGCTATCAGACCCCGTTACTTGCTTCCTTTTGAGGCTTTTGAAACCGTTTTCTACTTTCTGGAGCTTCTGCTCTCTCTTGGTTCTTATCCTACCTGTCCCTTTTCATTCTCTTCTCCTGATTCCTCATCTTTCTCCTATCTATTAAGTGTGAATATCACCTAACAATCTGCTGTGGCCCTTATGTGTATATATGTGTACGTAGGTATGTAAATTTATGTGTGTACATGCTTTCTATGCCCATCAGTATGAGCTTGGTGGTAGAAGGATTTTTTTTAATTCCTAGTCCATAGCTTAGTATTTTGCATTTAGTAGGTTAATGTGTATTGAACTGAACAAAACTGTTATTGTTTTTTTTACATGTATAACCATATTAAATATATTTCCAATTAGTCATGTTGTGAAAGAAAAATCAGAACAAAAGGGAAAAAAAAACATAAGACAAAAACAACAAAAGTGAAAGTAGTATGCTTTGATCTGCTTTCAAACAGCATTAATTCTTTAACTAGATTTAACTAGCATTTTCCTTCTTCTATTAATCTAAGAAATTTATATTTTTGCAAACAATCATCTATTTCATTTAGACTGTCAGTTTTATTGTCACACAGTATTGCAAAATAGTTCCTAGTTATTGCTTTAATTTCCTCTTCATTGGTGATGAATTCATCCTTTTCTTTGATGATGCTGGTAATTTGGTTTTTTCTTTCTTTTTTAGTCAAATTAACCAAAGGTTTACCACTTTTTTTTTCTTTTTCATATAAAATAACTCTTACTTTTATTTACTAGTTCCTTTGTTGTCTTACTTTTCTTCTGATTAATTTATTTATTTTATTCTTCAGTATTCATTTCCCAAGATTTTGAGTTCTAGACTTTCTGTCTATCTCTGCTCCCTCCCAACCCAAGATGGCAAGCATTCTGATTGCCCTTTCCTCCAGTCTGCCCTCCTCTCTATCTTCCCCCATCTCACTTTCTTTCAGGGCAAGATAACTGTCTATACTCCATTACTTGTACATCTTATTTTCCAGTTGCATGTAAGAAACAGTTTTTAACATTTGTTTTTAAAACTGTGAATTCTGAATTCTCTCCTTTCTTCCCTCCCCATCCACTGTCATTGGAAAGCCAAGCAATTCAACACAGGTTTTACATGTGTAGTTACACAAAATGCTTCCATAATAGTCACTTTGTAAAAGACTAACTATATTTTCCTCCATCCTATCCTGCCCCCTGTTTATTCTATTCTCTCCTTTGACCTAGTTCTTCTTCAAAAGTGATTGCTTCTGACCAACACCTTCCCCAAATATGTCTTCCCCTCTATCATCCCCTCTCTTATCCCGTTCCTTCTATTTTCCCACAGGGTAAGATACCCAATTGAATGTGTATGTTATTCCTTCTTTAAACTAAATCTGATGAGAATAAGGTTCACTCATTCCCTCTCACCACACCCTTCTTCTCCTCCATTGTAACTATATTTCTTTTCCTTACTTCTTTTATGTGAGATAATTTACCCCATTCCATCTTTCCCTTTCTCCTTGTCCAAATGTATTTCCCTCTCATTCTTTATTTTTACTTTTTAGATATCCTCCTTTCATATTCAATTTACCCTGTGCTCTCTGCCTATATCTATATCTCTATATTTGCAAATATATCTATTTATATATCTATCTCTATCTATCTCTAAGTATCTGTATATATAATCTGTATATCTATAATCATCTATATCTCTATCTATATCTGTCTATGTGTGGGTGCATGTATGTGTGTGTATATATATATATATATATATGTATATACATATATATATATATATGTATGTATGTATATATACCCTACTAGGAATATTATAGTCAAAATCTAGAGTTCCCAGGCATGATGGCAAGCAAAGTAATATTTTGTTCCTTATTTCAGTTATTGTAATGGCAAGTGAAGTAGTACTTAAGCTCCTTATTTTAGCTATTTGAGTGCCTTTGAGCCCTACCTGTGTCTTTGTTAGCAGTCTTTGTTAGAAACAGCATATATTGTGTTACCCATGATAGACCTAAGGGAGTTTGGAGACCTTCTCTAATACTGAGAAAGGTCTCCTGAGTTACAAATATTATCTTTCCATGTAGGAAGTTAAACATTTCAACTTTAATAAGTCCCTTATGGCTTCTCTTTCCTCTTTACCTTTTTATACTTCTATTATCTCTTGTACTTGAAAGTCAAATTTTCTATTCAGCTTTGGTGTTTTCATCAAGAATGCTTGAAAGTACTCTATTTCATTGAATATCCTTTTTCTCCCTGAAGTATTATGCTCAGTTTTGCTGGATAGGTAATTCTTGGTTTTAATCCTACCTCCTCTGACCTCTAGAATATCATATCACAAACCCTTTGATCCCTTAATGTAGAAGCTGCTAGATCTTATGTTATCCTGATTGCGTCTCTGCAATACTCAAATTGTTTCTTTTTGGCTGCTTCCATTGTTTTCTCCTTGACCTGATGTAAAACTAATTTTGAGCAGCTCTTCTGAGGACTGCTGCTATGATAACTTTAAGGTTATGATGGCATGATATAAGGAAGTCACTATTTATTCAGCAATAAACTAATACAAAACATTCACAACAATATAATGTAATAGCTTATTACTAAGGTGGCCACATAGTCTTAAAAAAAACCCAAACATATCATTCAGTAAATCACAATCTCATCAATCAGTATTCAGTACCCAAGTGAAATCTCTTTTCGTCCTTAATTAGAGGGTAGATTCCAATCATCCTTAAGCAAATCATCCTTAAGGAAAAATCATCCTTAAGTCAATCACCCTTAAGGGGTAGTGGAAAGAACAAAGGCTACCACCCCTAGGTAACATTTAAGTTTCAATCTCTTCAGTCAGCACTGAATACTCAAATAAAGTTCCTTTCATCTTAAATCAAGGCAGGCTTCCAAACTCTGGGGCTTCTCTTCCATGCTCTCAGCTCTTGCCAGGATTCACTCAACTGTTGCCTGGATTCACAGGTGGGCAACTCTCTGAATACACCTCAGAGTGACTACTCCACTCTAAGCCCTTCTCAGTTTCTGTCTCTGGGAAGACAAAGCTCAAGAGAGACACAACAATATGTACATACATTATGTTTAGCAGAGTTACAACAATGTTCACACACATTACTGGCACTATCATCTCAAATCACTTTCCATCTGATGAAGTAACAAAAATCAACAGACAAAACTTCTGTCTGAGAAATCAAACACAAATCAGCAGTAAAGTTCCAGGACTTCTGTAAACAGCAGTAAAGCCTTCTTTCAGGACTTCTGTAAACAGCAGTAAAAGTCCTCTTTTGGACTTCTGTAAACAGCAGTAAAGTCCCCTCTCAGGGCTTCTGGATCATCAGTAAAGTCCTTTTCCAGGGCTGCTGGATCAACAGCAAAGTCTTATTTTGGAACTTTTGTCTAACAACAAAAACAGACAAGGCTTTTGTCTGACCAATAGACAGAGTGTTACAGAGTGCCAAGTCATAAGCATTCTTGATCTCAGTTTTAGTTGATCCCAGCTCATGCAGGAGTTTTTTGACTGCTCTACTCCTTCTTATTCCATCTTTCCTATTGCATCCTTCCTGTTCTGTTCTTTTGGCAAGTTCCACCCACCAAGGACTCCAAGTGAGGACTTTAGGCCTATTAAGGGCAGGTAAGGTCTCCAAACTCCCTTAGGTCTATTAAGGGCAACAGAATATATACTGTTTCCAACAAAAACTTGACATAATCACAGGTGGGGTTCAAAGACACTTGAATAGGTGAAATAAGGAGCTTAAGTACTGCTTTGCTTGCCATTACAATAACTGAAACAAAGAGCAAAGTACTGCTTTGCTTGCCATTACACCTGGGAACTCTGGAATTTTGCTAGAATTTTCCTTTTGGGATCTCTTTCTAGAGGCAATGAGTGTATTCTTTCCATTTTTGTTTTACCCTTTGGTTCTAGAATATCAGGGCATTTTTCCTTAGTAATTTCTTGAAAGATGATATCTAGGCTCTTTTTAAAATCATGGCTTTCATATAGTCCATTAATTAGTAAATGATCTCTCCTGGGTCTATTTTCCAGTTCAGTGTTTTTTCCAATGACATTTTTCACTTTGTGTTTCATTTTTTCATTCTTTTGGTTTTGTTTTATAATTTCTTTATTTCTCATCAAGTCATTAACTTCTATTTGCTCCATTTCAGTTTTTAAGGAATTACTTTTTTAGTGAGCTTTTGGATCTCCTTTTCCATTTGGTTAAATCTGCTTTTTAAGGCATTTTTCTCCTCATTGCCTCTTGGTACCATCTTTGCCATTTGGGTTGGTCTATTTTTTAAGATGTTACTTTCTTCAGATTTTTTTGGGGTATCCTTTTGCAAGCTGTTGACTCATTTTTCATGATTTTCTTGCATCACTTTAATTTCTCTTACCAATTTTTTCTGTACTTCTTTTACTTGATTTTCAAAATCCTATTTTAGCTGTTCCATGGCCTGCAACCAATTCATATTTTTCTTGGAAGCTTTGGATATAGGAGCTTTGATTTTGTTGTCTCCTTGTTATGAGTTTTATCTTCCTTGTCGCCAAGAAAGTAAGATTTTATAATCTGTTTTTTTCTGCTATTTGTTCATTTTTCCAGCCAATTACTTTTCTTTTGAGTTCCTTGTCAGGGTAAGACTGCTTCTAGCATGGCAGGGGAAGGTGTACTGTCCCAAGCTTCAGGGGTTTTATGCAGCTATTTTCAGAGATACTTCTAGTTGCCTGTAAATTTTCGTTTTTTCCAAGGTAATATGATCAAAACAGAGATATTTATTCCTGTCCTGGCTTGGGCTCTGCTCTGTGAGTGACCTCAAGCACTCTTTTTTGCCTTGGAACTGTGAAGAGGATTCCTTCTCCAGTGCACCACAAGTTTTAACACATTAGTGCCCCTCATTCCTGGACTACCACCCAGAACTGTGACCCAGATCCAAACAGGACAAAGCAAGAGAATCCTGCCTTAGTGCCAGCAAAAAGACCCATGCAATCTGGTTCTGATCAGTAACTTGATCCCCCCCATAACCTGTGGGCCAAGAGCTCCAGAAGCAGCCACTGCTGACGCCGCCTCCACCACTATCACTTCCACCACCCTGGAACTGAGGGCAGACCACTGTCCTCTCTCACACACACATCTGACAGAATTTTCCCACTCACCTTCCACGCTATCTTTGGCATTTGTGGGCTGAAAAGTCTGTATTTAGCTAATCTACCTCCTTTTCTATTTGGCCAATTTCACTTTTAAAGGAGTTGCTCTCTTCAATGGATTTTTTCCCCCAATTTGGTCAATTATATGTATATTTTTTAAGAAATTGTTTTCTTCAGTCAATTTTTCTCCTTCCTTTTCTAAGCTGTTGACTCTCTCTTGCATACCTCTCATTTCTTTACCCAAAATTTTTCTACCTTACTTATTTGATTTAAAAAAAAAACTTTTTGAACTCTTCTAAGACAGCTCTTTGACCTAAGACCAATTCATTTCTTTTGAGGTTTTTCATATAGGCATTTTGACATTGTTGTCCTCTTCTGAGTTTGTGTTTTGTTCTTCCCTGTCAACATATTAGCTTTTTATTGTCAAGGTTCTTTTCTGTTTCTTGCTCATTTTTACCCTATTTCATAGTTTTAGAATGTGAACTCTGTTCCTTGGCCACAGGGGGCACTGTCCCAAGTTTATTTGACTGCTGGACAAGGGTCTAGCCACTAGCCTTCTGATCCAGGGCCTCAGGTGTTATTGGTTTGCCTCTTGTACTGGGGTGACACATTCTTAATGATACCTCTTATTGCCTGAGTTCTGAGGCTGGCAATTTGTCTTCTCCACTGGGGCTGGAGACCTCACAGCGGACCAGTTGCACTAGAACTACTTGGCCTTGCTTGCTGGTATGTGGTTTGGCTAAGAACCTCCCACTGTCTTGTCCGGATACTTTTTACATTGAGCTGCAATCTTCTTCTACCCAAGTGAGACAGACCTTTCCTGAGGTCTTTCTAAGTTATCTTAAGCTGGAAAATTGGTTCACTCCATCTTTTTGATTATGTTGTGCCTGAATCCATTTAGAGACTTGATTTAATATTGTTTCCAAGGGAAACTGGGGAGAGTACAGGCAATTTCCTGTCTTTTATCTGCCATCTTCATATTTGTTTGTAAAAGAATGATTTTGAGGGCAGCTAAGTTTTGCAGTGAATAGAGCACTGGTCCTGGAGTCAGGGGACCTGAGTTCAAATTTGGCCTCAGATACTTAACACTTACTAGCTGTGTGATCTTGGGCAAGTCACTTAATCCCAATTGCCCTGCCTTCCCTGCTCCAAAAAAAAAAAACAAATAAAAGAATGATTTTTGTCTTCTATGAAATGTATTATCAGTAGTAGGAGTGAAACATATATGTTTCAAGTAGAGGTATTTTCCCTATGTTTATGATAACAAACTCAGCCTAAAGTAATGCCAGCCTTGATTACTACATTTATTAGTGCAGAAAAGAACCTACCCTCATATGTGATTCTATCATATTACTCACCCCCTCTTTCTTCATGTGTTTTTTTTTCTTCTATCTATATTATTACTCTTTCAACATGAAGTAAGTCATAGTAATATAATGATACAGTGGGAGGGGCCGTGATTTGGATTTAAACTACCAACATCCCAATCCTGGTTGGGTTATCCACATAAACCTTGTGTGAAAGTAACTTAATCTCTAAAGGTGTAAATTTCCTCATCTCTTTAATAACAGTGTATGTAAGTAGAGTGCTACAAAGTTGGAGGTTTGAACTTTTGTTTCATCTGATCTTACTTTGAATTCTGGGTCTGTCATTTACCATTTGTGTGACCTTGGGCAAGTAACATTACTTCTTAGTATGTTAGATGTCTTATCTGTAAAATGAAGTGGTTGGTCTAAAACATGTCTCAGATGTCTTTAGGTTCTAAATCTAAGATGCTATGATTTTTTTTCTTTACTTAAGTCCTCCTTTTAAACTTTATCATTGTATGGAGATGACTATAGGTAGTCAAAGTCTTTCCTAACTGAAATGACAACTGAGCATGCACCTTGGCAGGTCCTTTGGAGATATAATGGTTCCATGGAAAGATTACATGTTTATCATACTGACTTAATTTGGAGAAGTGCATTGCCAGAATATTTCTACCAAATTATGATATTTTAATAAAATCTAACAATTCACATAATTTATTAAGATTTGGAAAATGTATTATCTAAATAAGAGGACAACAAACACATTAATAAAATCACAATCAGAGGACAGAACTGAATTATTAAAATGTCTGTCATCGATCTATCAACTAGGAAGTATTCATTAAAAAACTACTATGTGGCCAGCACTGAGACAACAGAGACAAAATGAAATAACCTCTACCTTCAAAGAGCTTACATTCTATTGAAATGCACACTACAAATGCAAATCACACACACACACACACATACACACACACACACAGAGGAAATGCACAGAAAGCTGAACTGCTATGATACTTTGTGTATTTACTATTTTATAAGCTACTCGTCTAGCTCCAAAGTCCGTACCTTTCTTATTCATTCTTGCTTGAAAACTCTCTTTCACAAGGAGCAAAGATTTTATCTCTCAAGCAAGTTTGGATGAGTTTAAAAAGGGAAGAAAGAGGAATGGATAGAAGGAACCTAGATTTCCTAGAGTAGAAAGGGGATATGCCAGACTAGAAAAAGAAAAGAAAAGAAAGAAAGAAAGAAAGAAAAAAAGAAAGACAAAGACAAAGACAAAGAGAGAAAGAAAGAAAGAAAGAAAGAAAGAAAGAAAGAAAGAAAGAAAGAAAGAAAGAAAGAAAACTTAAGGGAGATTGGTGGGGGAGGAAATGGAGATGTAAGAGTGGTCATAGAAAAAAAAACACAACATACCTTAGTTCTCTGTACTTTCAGGTCAGTAAATCAAAGAATAGAGTTAGAAAGAAGTTCAGAGGTCATTTGAGAAGCTAGGAGTGGAAATGTACCATTTAGTCCAACTCAAAATAACAAAAACAACCAAAAAAGAAAAACCCCTCAACACGAGCAAAGAAGGTCAAAACAATCTACCTTTTCTTGAAGATCTCGCGTATGGGAGGTCTTAAACCAGCATTTCATTACATTTGCACTTTGAGATAATTGCTGTAAAGTTTTTCATTACTTCATGCCCAAATTTGCAATTTTTCATCTCTATCCATTGTTCCTAGTTCTGCCTTCCAAGACCAAGCAGAAATAACACAATTTCCTTTTGCAAGTAAAACCGTTTCAAAAACTTTGTCTTCTCTTTTACATGCTAAACATTCCTAGTTCCTTCAGGGAATTCTGGTGTGGTATAATCTCTATGACCTTCAACATTTTGAATGACAATCTCCGAATGTTATTCATCTTATCAAAATTTTTACTAAAACGTTGTGTACAGAATTGAACATTATACCCCAAATGTAATCTGACCATGACAGAAATTTACAGAAGTGCTGTTGTCTTCTTATTCATGATAACTACGTTTTTCAATCTAGCTTAACATCACATTTAATTTTTTGGTTGCCATATCATGCTGTTGATTTAAATTGAGATTACATTACAATTTGCAACAACAGCAAGAGCAAAACACCTTTTCTTTTCAAATAAATTAATGTCTAGTTAAACCTTCCTAGACTGTATTTGTGTTGTTCATTTTTTTACACAAACATAAGATTTTGCACTTAGTGCATTTCATCTTGTTGTTTCATTTTATTAGATTCAGTTTAATGTTTAAGCCTATTTAGATCAAAACTTTACTGTGTAACTATTTACCCCATTCTATACCATCTGCAATACACTTCAAGAATATCATGTATCAAGTGGGAGGAAGACCCAGATGTACAAAAATATTTATAGCAGATTTTTGTAGTGGCAAAGAATTGGAAATTAAGGGGATGCCCATCAGTTGGGGAATGGCCAAACAAGTTGTGGTATATGAATATAAAGGAATACTATTGTGCTATAAGAAATGAGGAGCAGATGGACTTCACAATTTCCTGGAAAGGCTTATACAAACTGATGCTGTGCGAGAAGTGCAGAACCAGGAGAAATCTGTACACAATTACAGACACAATGTATGTGTGATGATCAGCTTTGATAGACTAGACTCTTCTCAGCAATGCAGAGCTATACGACAACTCTAAAAGACTCGTGATGGAGAGAGAGATCTACATTTGGAGAAAAAACTAGAAAGAACAGAGTTTGAATGCAGATTGAAGCAAACTACCTGCTCTCTTTTTTTTTCTTGTTTGGTTTTGTTTCCTCTTTCCCATTATTCATTCCATTAGTTACAATCCTGCTTTATAACCTGACTAATGTCTAATATGAAAGTATTTGCAGATCTTATACTTGATTGCATGCTGCCATGGGGGAAAGGGAGAGGAGAGGAAAGGGGAGAAAATTTGAAACTCAAGGGATTGTGGAACTGAATTTTGTAAACTAAAAGTAAACAAACACATTAATAAAGACAAAAATTATTTTTAAAAAAAGGATATCATCTATGCGCTGAAAATGTTAAAAAGCACAGGGGCAAATAATCGTTCCTGAGGTAAAAGACTTCCTTCCAAGCTGGCATCTGTTAACTATCAACTACTACTTTTTGCATAGATAGAGGAGAGTATGTCCAAATGCATCTGCCTGTGTTATTGTTTCCAAGACTTCTTAAACTTCTTCCATTCGTGACCCCTTCAGTGCTTCTTAAACTGTGGGTCATGACCCCTAAAATGGGGCTGTGACCCACAGTTTAAAAAGCTCTGGTTTAGACCATATTTCTTGATTTTATCCATAAGAATAGCATGAGAAACTTTAACAGATGCTCTACTAAAATTTAAGAAAAAACACACCTACAGAATTATCCTGATTTACAAGTCTAGTAACACAATCACAAAAGGAAATAAGGAAATGTGTCTGGCATAAACTTTCTTTTTGATGAAGTAATGGAGCCTCTCTGTGACTACTCTTTCCTTTTCAATAATTTTTCTAAAAGGCAAAGTTAGATTCACAGATTATCATTTATAGTACTATTCCAATGCTTTATGTCAAGTTCATTAAGGATCAAAAAAGTGAGCTTGCCCATAATTACAAAGCTAGTGAGGGAAAGAGCTAGGATCTGAACACAGATCTTCTGACATCAAATAAAATGTTTTTTTCTACCATGACATAATGCTTTGCAAACAACAGATTTACAGTCTGTCATTGGCCTAGTTTTAAAACCATTTTAATTTGGAAGGACTTGAAAAAGTTTAAGCTGGCACTGTTTTTTAAAACCAAGGCCATCTTTATGAACATTCAGGAATCTGTATATGACTTTAATGGAGCAGCCACTAAATTATTTCATCAATCTGTATATCTTGGGTAATTGCTCCTTATGTACAATAAACCAGGCTAACAGATGGATGAATAGAAGAGACTAGATTTAATTGTAATTGAGAAATTGTATCATGCTTTCTGAGATCACAAATTGCCCACCATTGTAAACGTCCATCTCTTTAACATCAATAATTTCCTGATCATGGTATATAACTAAGAATCATGGGCCACCATTATTACAGAATTATTCAAATGACAGTCAACCTAGAAGTCCATGCAAAGTTCCATAACAGTCACAGACTGGCTGCAAAATTTTAGCAGTGAGGACTTTCATTATTGAAAATCAGTTTAAAATATCATCTAGAATATAGATAATTAGTAATGGAAGTGTGTCAGGCATGTAGTTAGAATGAATGCCGCATTTGGTACCCCTGGGCTAATTGAAGAACTAGAGGAAATATTTTAGAGTATTGTGCAGATAAACTCTGATGATTTATGAGAACACATGGACAAGAATTGAACAATATGAGAAGAAATGAAGAAACTAAAATTTCCATCAAAAGTGATGCATAGACGCATCATTAAGATCTTACATAGTCATTAAAATGTCAGGGATATCATGAGAGTTTTCACTTCAGAATTTTGCCTATGGATACCCTTATATAGTACACAAGTACATACATACACACACACACACACACACATATATATAAATATATGCATACAGAGAGAGAGAGAGAGAGAGGTTTCTCTTCCTTAAGAGTCCACAATGACTATTTTACTCTCTAAATTAATTTTTATTAGTAAACACTAAAATCCAATTCACAAAAGCCTGAAATTCAAATTGAAGAGTGAAGCGTTGACTCAGAGAATTAAATATAAATGTAATATTACCAACAATGTAAATAGGAAATAACCCTTACATAATTATAATGGTCCGAAAGAAGCTTCTTCTGGGAGAAGAAATAAGAAAAAATCTTTCTTCCTTATTTGTAGAGGTGGGGCCTATGGTTCTGAATCATTGGATCTATTGTTAAACTTCATAGACAGGCCATTTCGGTTTTCTGAAGCCTTTTTCCCCCTATTTCTTTTTTCAAAAATCTTTAGAATTAATGGTCTCTTGGATATAGAAAGGAAGAAGGATATATTATAAAGTTAAAGTGATATAAAAACTAAATTATTAATATAAGGGGACTGAAGGTTTTTACTGTTGAAAAAGCAATAGCTTTTTAACCTATTGTTTTCCTGTTGTATG
>JAQQSU010004141.1:0-14162 GCA_028627135.1 Pseudochirops cupreus | reverse complement strand
AAGAAAGTTGAATTTAGATGAATTTGCTATGGGACCAGGAAGCACAGATGGTATATTTGAGCCAGGTAGAACCCCTAGAGTTACTCAAAGCAATACTGAGAATAGTGAAAACAGAAGAACTGCAGAGTAGATAAAGATTCAGTTTGGCTAATAACAAGAGCCAATTTTAGGGGCAGCACCACTGCTGTATTTACATTCACATGCTTTGCTGCTTTGGGATCAGATACAGGGAATTAAACAAGAAACCCATTTGCCCTAGATGGGCTTGCTTTTATGAATGTTTCAGGAATCTTAAAAAGGTGTGTGGATGATGCATCAATTGTGTTGAGTATATTGGCTAGGCATGAACAAAAAATATTCTACCGCAACACAAGACCCTGTTGGACCATTTATAATTCCCATTTTGAGAGACATCACCAAGTTATGTACAGAAATACCAAAGGAAAATCACGCACCAGGTTTGTCAAGTGAAACACAAGCCTTTTGGTCCAAAGCCTTTTTGAGTCTAAGTGGGACAAAGTAGTGAAAGTTTCTCTACCCTATAGCAGTTACTCAATTATCTCCTATCATGTTTTATGCACAGCATGGTGGCATAAAAATTGGCAAGATCTGATTGGCTAGAAAATGGTCCCTGGTGTAAGGCAAATGTGTCTACTGAGGTCATGTATGCTGCAACAAGAAGAGAAGAATGATAGGGTGAGAGGAAGAATTCTCTAAAAACTTTTTTTTTCTTTTACTAAAAGAGAACTATGATGATTACTTTGTGAAGTCACAGAAAGCAAGACAGCTTACTAATGATTTTGTGAGATTTTAATTCAGGGTATATCTTACTCACACAACCATTACTAATATAGTGCCATATGTGGAGTTCATTAAAGAACAGAATCCACAGTGCCCAGGATGATATTTCTACACAGAGTGTAAACATGGCAGGTTTGCCAACTATGAATGTCCTCATGGCTATCTCCAGACAAGGTTTGCCAACTGGGGGTTAACTGATGGGATAAGCATTTAGTGACCAAAACTTCTCACTGTTGCCAAGTGGTCTGAAGAACAGTTACAGTTCCTTGTTATTCAGCTTCAAGAATTGCTGAATAATTGTCAGAATTGCAACATGAAAAGTTGGCTTTAGGTTTCCTGAAATGGCAATGATGAAAAGATCTGTGCAAGTTAAAAATTACTTTGGATGTACTCACGTTCAAAATAATTAAACACAAAGACTTTTAAGAAGCCAAGTGATCTTACTAAGTGATTGTAATTAACTTCATTTTCAAAAATAATTTCAAGATAGGTTATTTTAAATATATTCTTGGGATTATACGTTTACCAATTGCAAACAAAAACTTTTCAATTAGTCAACATTTATTGATTATGCTATATTCTAAGCATTCCGCAATGATGAGAGATAGGTAATGAAAGGAAGGGATCAGTATAAACTTGAGGTGGTGGTACCTCTACTTCTCTTGAGACGTAGAACAAATCAGAATAAAAATAACACACAAAATGAGGTCCCTGTAGCAGACACAATTATTGTCTGGGGTCCCCAATACTCCCTCTGCTCATTGTTTCCTATGAGTTTCCATGACTTATAGGATCCTTTAATACATGAGTATAGTTTTAAGATAGCTTGCCCTATCTGGGTGAAAGATGACAAATATAAAACACAGCACTTATTTTATCCCTTAAGTTATATAAAACATATCATCCATTCTGACTCTTCATATCCTACAATAGTGTCTCATCTAAGAGATTAATTTTTGCCAATTTTATAGCAAAGTCATTAGTTTAAAAAACTGATTTGATGGAGCAAATACCTGTTTGATCTATTTGTATTTTTATCATTTGAGATAAAGGGTATTCACTTTTCAAAGACAATAAAAATACTCAAGAGAAGCACAAAAAGGTAAACATGAAAGAGAAATAATAAAGGACTTAAGATGGTTAAACTGTTTACATTCCTACATAAAAAGACGATGCTTGCAACTCTTAAGATCTTTATCATTATTAAACCAATTACAAGTATTCATAAACAGAGGGCACAGAAGTGAGTTGACTATGATGGGATAATCTCAAAAATGAATTAAGGGGTTAGAAAGAAGGATGCATCTGGAGGAGAAGAAAGACAGAGGGAGAATTGGGATAATTATCTCAAATAAAAGAGGTAATCAAGAAAGATCTGTAAACATCAGAAGTGAAAATGGGAGGGTGTCAGACAACAGTTGAACCTTGCTCTCATCTGAGTTGGCTCAAAAAGGGAATGACATGCATATTCATTTGGGTATAAAAATCTATCTTACAGAAAAAGGAAGTAGGAGGAGTAGGGGATGAAAAAAGGCAAAGGAGAACTTATGAAAGGGAGGATGGGTATAGTGTTCAAAGCAAAACAGACTTGAAGAGGGACAGTACAAAAAAAGAAGAAAGAGAAGGATAAAAAAGAGTAAATTAGGATAGTGAGAAATACACAGTACTTATAATTGTGAATGTGAATGGGGTTAACATCAATAAAATGGAAGGGGATAGGATGGATTAGAATCTAGAACCTTAAAATGCCATTTACCACACACACACACACACACACACACACACACACACACACACACACACACACTTGAATATGTATGCACCAAACAGTATAACATCTAAATTCTTAAAGACTTAAGAGAGTTATAGAAGAGAATAGTAAAAAAAAAAAAAGAGAATAGTCCCTAGTGAGGGACCTCAACTTTCCTTCTCAAAATGAGGTGAATCTAATCATAAAATAAATAAGAAAGAAGTTAAGATGAATAGTTTTTTAGAATATAAGCAAAACTTTTTTTTCAGTTGTACATAGCACCTTCCCCAAAACTGATCATGTATTGGGACATAAAAACTGAATTCAGAAAAGAAGAAATATCACATGTATACTTTTAGACCATATTACAATAGACTTGCATTCAATAAAGGGATATGAAAACATAGATTAAAATTAATTGGAAATTCAACAATCTATTCCTAAGGAATGAGTCAAAAAACAAATTCTAGAACAATAAATACTATCATGAAAGAGAATGATGACAATGAGACAACACATCAAAATTTGTGGAATTCTGGCAAAGTGATACTTAGGGAAAAATTTATATATAAAAAAGATCTATCAGTAAAAGAGTGACAGAACGCATCAATAAATTGAGCGTACTATTAAAAAAAAAACCTAGAAGAAGGACAAATGAAAAATCTGTAATTAAACACTAAATTTGAAATCCTGAAAAGAAAATGAATGTTTGTAATGTGGTAACTAAGGGCTAAGTACTTTTGTGAAAGAGGTAGATGGTGTGAACTCTGTCTCCTGTGTGAACAGAGGGTGTGAACTCTGTCTCCTGTGTGAAGAGAGGGCTTGAACTCTGTCTCCTATTGTTGACATGGCAGGAGGGGTTTGGCTGAGACAGGAGGCCAATGTGTGTATATAAGAAGAATTCCAGAGACAGAAAATCAGAGTAGAGAATTTTCCTCCTAGTGGCTTCCTGGTGGAGGGACCAGAATTTTCACAGCATCTGGGAGCTGGGCTACTGGACTAAGAACTGAGTTGGAGTTTTCTATGAGACCATAATCTGGTGAAGGCCGCCTGGAAGGCTTAAGACTGCCTGGAAGGCCGAGATTTCTCCTGGGTCCTAGGGCCAGCTGAACTACTGGAGAACTGTAGAAGTATAATCAGGATAAGCCTTTGTTTGTTTGTGGCTTGGGGGATCCTTGAGTTTCTAGCAGCAGAAGTGGTGAAGGTTTTGAGATGTGCCTGACCCTGTGAACTTCAGTGTGTACCAGGAACTGCCCAGAGGATTGGATGAGAACCTGGGAGCTGTCTGCCTCTGAATCCAGGTGACTGTTTAGTGGATTCAAGTAGGAGCTGGGACTGTGGAAGGGGATCCAGGGAATCTGAGAGACCACCCCAAGTCAAAATGAAGAAAAATCCTCCTCTTGGAAGCAGGATGAAATTGAAGTTTACTAGCCACAGAGGGGTGGAGGGTTTGTGTAATTTTTCTAATGATTGTATTTAGTGATTAATGATACTTAGTGACTGACTGTTAGATAAGTAACTGATTAAGTTAATCTATGATTGCCCCATGAGTAGAAGATTGATTGTTGTACTGTGGAATGATTGAATGATTGAGTAAGAAGGGTTGAATGATTAAATGATTGAATGATTGAATGATTGAGTAAGAAGGGTTCCCTTCCCTGATTATTCTTTTGTTCTTTGTTCTAAATATTGTGGCCACTATAGTGAAAACTACGTGGCCATTCTAATGTCAATCTGTTGTGAACACTATATTGTGATTTTTTGTGATGTAATGTTGTGAATATTACTATATTGTGATTTGTTGTGAATGTTTGCCTTAATTTGTAATGGAATAAATGGAGTGTTCACTATAATACTGTGTAATCCTAACTTTAAAAGCTATTCCCAGTAGCATTCTTTGGGAAGCTGCTGATGCATGGTGTTACAATGTTGAAGAGTGTTGACTCCTTCCTCACAGCAATGGCACAGGAGGCATAGGAAATCATATGGCCTAACCAGACCCAACATCTTGGGAGAGCTCAATGTTCAGTTGAAAGATCTGGTCTCTAGGATCTTGTGCTTTTCCTTTCCTCTTCCTCTGGAGATTATAGAGAAGCATTGCTTTCTGTCATCTCTATGGAAGCCTTTCCCTCATAGCATAGGGCTCAGCAGAAATATTACCTTTAACCCATTATTAATTCTAGGATTTATTTCCTATTTATCCTGGACATTGATTGCTTTGTACTTATTTGTTCTTGTGCTGTTTCCCCATTATATTGTGAATTCCCTGAGATAAAGGACTGTCTTTTGCCTCTTTTTGTATACTCAGCACTTAGCACAGTGCTTGGCACAGAGCAGACACTTAATAAATGTTTATTGATATTGAAGAGCACACCAGATATTTACCAAAATGTGCTGTCTTGTATTTTTAAGGTTATTGTTAATAATCATAATGTCAATTTATAAAAGTTATTTGAGTTTGCAAGTTATACGTGGTAAATAATGAGTTTATATATTTATGCTAATCATGAAGTTTTCTCCAAAATGTGTGTTCATTTGTGCTTTATTAAACCTATCTATCCAGGAAAAAAAATCATGATGCATTTATTTTATGCAGTTGAGGCCACAGAGCATAAAAATGTGTACTGTCAAAAAACCTCAAGAGAATACTACTAGTCTTCAACAGAGTTTGTATTCCAGTGTTTGTCACAGTTATATTATGGGGATGGGAGGGGGAAAATGACAACTTTCAAAAGCTTATTTTTAAAAGATGTTGCTTCTGAAAATTGGGAAATGAAAAAAGAGAATGGTTTAGAAAATCATTTCTTTTACAAATTCAGTTGATTGTATGTATATATACATACACACATATATGTATTATATATATATATATATATATATATATATATATATATCATTGTTTATAAAGAAAATGCAAAAAGAGTCACTGAAGTAGTTCATCTGACAAATAATTAACCTTTTTGTCTAGCAGACACATGGTAGCCAAGGGAAAACTCACTTGTAAAATATTATGTAGGTTGATAAGAAAAAAAAAAATTTGGTCAGCTTTGTCTTACAACATAGTATAAAGCAGTTGAGAAGAAAATGAACCTGATACAATGTTGGCACAAGACTTGGCCAACCTAGATTATTCTGAGAACATTTACAGATAGCAATGGAGATAATAATAAAATAAAAGTTGAGTTTAATAGATCCAACAGTAGTTTTACTTCTAAATTTTCAGCAATTTTCTTTGTTAACCAAACTATTTTATATTTATTTTATATGTACTTATTTTTGTATATATTCCATTCCCATTAGAACATGAACCTCTTGAAGGCTGAAATTGATTCATTTGTATATCTGTATTTCCAGAACCAAAGAAATGAAATATATATTGTAATAGCAAGGTAACAAACATTTATTGAGCAACACTTATTTGCCGGGCATTGCACTAATACTGGGTATACACACACATAAAGAGGACAAAAGACAAACCCATGCTCTAAAAATCTTCACAGTCTAATGGAGTAGACTATACACAAATCATTATGAGCAAACTATATTCAGGATGAACCAGAAATAATCAACACATAGAAGGTACAATTATCAAGGAAAGTCACCAAAATTTTACTGTAGAAGACAGGATTTTAGTTGTCATTTAAAGGAAGACGGAAAATACAGGAGGCAAATATGAAGATGGAAAAAATATCAGGTTTGGGGAAAAGTAAATTAAAAATTCCCAGTCTAGATTTAGGTATCTGGAGACAGATTATGCCAGGAACATCAAGGAGGCCAATGTCTTTGCACCCCACAGTATGTGCTGGGAAGTAAGATGTAAGACAATGTAATGCCATGCACAAGCAGCTTTCCAGAGGAATGCTACTGTGAACAGATTTTAAGGTTCTGATTACATAGTATAGTGGACACTCTATTTGTGCTATCCATGATTCTTGTCTGAAGAAAAGTCTGACTCAGTTTTCAGTCCATCAGTGCCAGCCCAGCTTCCAGATACTCACTGAGAGAAATTCTCTCTTTCTCTAGCAGAACAGCTTCTTCCACCAGGATCTTGTCAGGAGAAAATTCTGACTGTCTCTCTCCGGGGCTTTTCTTAAATACATACACACAGCATTGGCTTCCTGTTTCAGCCAACCCCTTCCTGATATGTCCGCAAAAGGAGACAGAGTTCACACCTTCTGTTTCTTTCACAGAGGCTTGATTAGTTCCTAAGGGCTAAGTAGTCCATATTGTCTTTAACAACTTTATATAGTTGTGACCTTGATAAAACTTTTCATTTTCTCCTGTTAAATTGGCATAGGAATCAAGACCAGATTTGAAGTGTCACATCTGATACATTCTGGCAAGTCACAACTGGTCCAGTACCTTGGGCAATTTTCTAAGACTATAACATACAAAGCAATTGTCATTATCCACTGACAGAAGTGGCTTCCTCACTAGGATTCTCTATACTTATGAAGTCACATGTCTGGACCAAATAGCAGGAATGACAGGACATCTGCTATTAACATCTGAGTGATATTTAAGGCAGCAAGGTGCCAAGGTAGATAGAGCGTCAACCCTGGAATCAAGAAAACTTGAGTTCAAATCCAATGTCAGACACTTAAAAGTTGTGTTTTCTTGAGCAAGGCACTTCATTTTTTGCCTCAATTTCAACATCTTTAAAATGGGAACAATAATAATAGGATCTACTGCCCAATGTTATTGTGAGAATCAAATGAGGTAATAATTTTAAAGAACTTAGTGTCTGGGACATAGTAGGTTGCTATCTAAATGTTCGCTATTGTTATTATGGTTATATGGGAAGAGGTGTGAGAAAGGAATAATGCATGTTATCTTCATGGAGATGAAAATATGAGTTATAACTTATGAAATATAAGATTCTGTTATCAGGCAGAAAGTTCAAATTGAAGTTATGTTTTTGCAGCAGGCTTATTCCCTATAGTTGCAAGTCAGAAAGATGTGGGTTTAAAAAAGTTGTTTTAACAATCTAAGTTTCCTCTGTGTTCTTCCTGGTCATGGTATTCTACAGTTGAAGGTGAGTCAGGGAGCAACTTCCTTTCCTCTAATACTGTAGTCACTCATGCAGTTGGATGAGCACATCCATCAGACCTCACAGCTTGTCAGGAGAAGATAGTCCCTATGAGGCAGTCTCTGAGTTCATCACTCAACCTCTGCTTTAAAATCTCCATCAATACTGCCTCTGAGCCTAAAACTACTTTCAAGGGCAAAAGCATATTTGGAAACTCCATAAGTGTCCTCAGCTTCTATCTAATGCTCACTTTCAAGTCACAGAATCCTCTGGCCTATGTGGATAGTGAATCATATATTTAAGCTCACTTTTGAAAAGCTATTTCCCAGCAGCAAGAAACCTGTTTTTGATGGCACTTCCCAGTCCAAACACCATCCAGATTAAAATGGGAACATCCTCATTGAAGGACACCATCATTATAAAGAAAGGCTGTACTTCCTCAACATAACCACCACCAAATGCAACTGCCACTGCCTGGCAGGCATACACAACAGGCCCATAGTGGCAGCATCCCCCAGCACACACATCCTGCTCCTTGCCCCAGATCCTGTGATCATCTTCCAGACAAACCACTCTTTTGAAGAAGTGACCAGCTATCCCCACCAACTGATGCCTAATACTACCTACACAACAGACTTGTGAGCCTAACTGAAACAGCATGGCATGCTGAGGAATACAGTATTTTCCATGCAGGTCAAACTGGCACCAACACCCAATCAACACCTTTCTTCAGCTCTCAAATGAGATAAAAGAGAACCCTGAATCCAAGAATCTTAGGAATATCAGTTATCTCCTCTTCCCCCCTTTGTCATCACAAACCAAGCCTGTCCCACCTGTGAAAAACAGCTGCCTACTGAGGGAAACAAGTAAAGAAGGGACCCACCTTCCTCATCAGAAGAAATACCCGCTGCTGATCAACTGCTGTTGACTGGCAGGAACTGATGTCCCAGTTGTAGCATCACCACTCTGGCCAACAGTATTAAATCTATCAAACACGGAAGCAATTCTATTATGATTTCAGTCTGGTAGCTGTTGCTTCAGTCACAGTTACTGAAGTTCCAGACAAGAGAGTACTTGCAAGTAATGGCCTTGATATTATAAAATGATTCAATATCAGAAAATGATATGATGTTGTCAGTGAAAAAATAAAGAACAAGGAGCATTGCTACATGCTTTGCTGATGTACCCTAAGAACCCCAGGACTTTTCCATGTGTCTTACAGATGAAACTTTCCATGTAACTTGTTTTACCTTATTATAAGATACTTGAGGAACAGGTGCTTCTAAGTTTTTATATTTGTATCCTCAGAGTTTAGTATAGTCAATCAAATGAAGTAAACAATGAATGCTTTTGTCATTCGTTCAAATATGTGAGGATGCACTCTAAATGCCATTCTAATCACACTTCATCAAGAACTTGTGAAAAGAAAAAAAAATGATTACTAAGGAACTGGGGTCTGGGAAAGAAGGAAATATTACCTGAGAATCTCTAAAACCTTTTCCAGCTGTAAGATTTTGACAATGAATTTTCAGAACTTCCAAAGTTATAAAATCGCAAATTCACAAAGTTGGAAGGAACCTCAGGGGTCATTTATTTCAATAAACACATCCTCTCTACAGTAAAACCGTATTGTAGTGTTTAGCATAAATAAGAGGTAACTCATTATCTCTTCTGGGGCATATTCCACTTTCTTCTAACTCAGTTTACAAGGACAAATTTTCCTTATGTTCAGCCTAAATTTGCTTCTTGGCAACATCCACCATTTGCTCCTACTTTTGTCTTGTGGGGATAGAGCCCTAATTTAATCTCTCATCTACATGACAGACTTTCAAGTCTTTAAGACAATTTTCATCTTCCTATGTCCATTTTTCTTTTTTCAATTCCTTCAGATGACCTTCCGGATGGCATAAATTCCAGGCCTTTGATAATCCCAGCTGCCTTCTTAAATATGCTCTTTAACTTATCAGCATCTTCACAATATATGAGGGTGAGTTTCACTGATTACTCTATGTCAAATAATAATAGCTCACTTTGTTGTGTGGGTAAGCACTATTTGATTGAATAGATCAATGAGAATTAACTGTGAATAAGATCTAGGTACCTACTCGAATCTATCAAAGGTACTTCTTAGAGGTATGATAGTAAATTTCTTCCAGTTGGGTGAGGAACTTGTTCATCACCTGTTCAACTTATGAAAACTCAAGAAGTAGTTCAAACCAAAGATTTCCTTTGAAAGGAAAAGCAAAAAACAAACAAAAACAAAAAACAAAAAGAAAACCGACATTAAAAATTGAGTTGAGACCAGAAAGGATTGAACACAGGGGGTAACTAGAAAAAAGGATAAAGAAAATGTAGGACTGAGGTGTAGCAGAGAAGGGAGAGATTGATCAGAGACATCAATCTACAGGTATTTCAAAGCAAAAGACTAGCACTTATACTACCAGTGTTACCTGTCCCCTCAGTGATTGAGGGAAGTTCTAAAAAGAGATCTACTCACCTATCCTTGAGTCTGATAGGATATATATTCCATGTTCTTCATATTCTCTTATAATATCTTTATCTTTCTATCTTGATGAAACATCCTTTTTTATCTTATCTTGGTAAATGGTATAAGATATTGATCTATAGCCAATTTCTGCCAGACTGCTTTCCAGTTTTCCCAAAGATTTTCACCAAATAATGAATTCTTATCAACAAAACTTAAGTCTTCACACTTCGGTTGGGAAATGGGTAAACCAGTTCTGGTATATGATCATGATAAAAAAAAAAAAACTACTATGCCATAGGAAATGATGAGCTTGGTGATCTTAGAAAAACATGAATAGACTTGGAAGAAAGGCAAGAGAAAACCAAGAGAACATTGTTTACAGTAACAGCAATATTGTTTCAAGAACAATTTTGAGTGACTAAGCCATTTTAACTATTATAAATACCCAAATGAACCACAAAGAACGTATGAAGGAAGAGGTTATCTGCATCTGGAGAAAGAACTGTTAAGTAGAAGAATGTATGAAATGGTTTTAGATGTATATATGTATATGTGTGTATACACACACATGCACATTTGTGTCTAATGGTAGGCATCCCTAGGGCAGGGGGGAAGGAAAGAAAAAAGGGGAAAAATCAAGTTATATATCTAAAAGGAATAGCAAGTTATACACAATAGATTGGCAGTTTCATGTACAATCATCTTTTTTTTCTCTTCTGTATTATAGAAATGCTTGTTTTATTTCTTAAATTCAGGGGAAAAAATCTTTAAAAAATATAATCTGTTCTTTCCCACAGTTTCCTTTCTCAATGCCTATCTATTAATAATTGCTATGATATATACTGATAGCTTAGACAAAACATTTCCAGTAATCTGTACTTTGCCTCAGGGGTTAGCTAAAGACAAATTTAAAAATCAATTAAAACAGAAAGGCAAAACTCTGTTTAACATTAAAAATTTTCCTAACCAGGGGTTGAGATCAATTATAATTTATTATGATCTTTTCCTTAATATAAACTATATGAAACAGGAGAAGAGATAGCATCTCTAATTATACACATATTGTCCCTAGGTTTAAAAGGGACTAATTATTGTAATGATGTTACATTAAAATATGGTCACTAAGACAGAGCATAACATTCAACATATGGTCTGACAAGATTAGAGGTCAAAGTCTTTATCGTACTCATTCTTTGATGCCGTCCCTCTAAATTCAGCTAAGTTTGCATTTTATTTCTTCATGTTGCACTATTTACTTACGTTCATCTTGCCATCTACTAAAAGCCTCAGAGTTTTTCCACACAAAATATACTCTAACTCAATTCTTTTTTCTTTAAATAGTAAAGTGTATTACTTTAACATCAAATATGTGTGTGTACCTTTATTCCTACTAAATTATATTTTGCCCAATTTCCTTCTAGTAGACTATCAGGATATTTTGGAATCTTGGTTTTGTTATTAGTTGTATAACCCTCACTTTTTTTGTGTGTGATCTGTAAAAACGAGAGCTGTGTTACCTATTCATTTATCCTAAAGTCCTTCATAAATAACAAACTAAAGGGTGCAGTATTAAGCACTGATCCCTGGGGCATTCCACTGCACAATTCCCTTCATATTGCTGTAGACTTATTAATAAATACTTTCTGGTTCTGGCTATTTAACTAATTCTAAATTCACTTAAGTTCTACCATGTTATCTCTATTTTGCCTTCTGTTCCATAAGAACTATACAAGACATGTTAGTAAATAGGTCCCTTAAATTCCTCAAAACACATGAAAACTCACCTAAGGTATATAAAGGAAGAGATTTTTCTCCCCCCATTAAAGCATTAGGCAAGCATGTATTAATTACCTACTATGTGATAGTCATTGTGCTAGGGTCTACTTATACAACGGAAAAAAATGAAATGTGGTCTTGCAGGAGTTATTATTTGGGATAAATTTGTACGACCATGCTGTAATCAACTACATCCAGAAATCTACAAAACCTTATGCAACCCCAGAATACTTTCTTCTCTTAAGTAATTACATTTTATCTTCTTTTTACTTCTCTCCACCCTCCCGAAAGCCCAAACACAGACTGAAGAACCACTCCATCAAAACTATACATCTCGAGTTAAGGAGAGGAGCAAGAAATAGTTTATCTGTCAGATTTATGGAGGATGGAAGAATTTATGACCAAACAAGAGATAGAGAACATTATGAAAGAAAAATAGATAACTTTGATTACATAAAATTGAAAAGTTTTTTGCACAAACAAAGCCAATGCAACCAAGATTGGAAGGGAAGCAGAAAATTAGGGAAAGAATTTTTACAACCAATGTCTCTGATAAAGGCCTCATTTCTAAAATATAGAGAGAATTGAGTCAAATTTATGAGACTACAGGTAATTACCCAACTGATAAATAATCAAAGGATATGAAAATGCAGTTACCAGGTAGGAGCAGGAAAACTCTGTGGGCTCCCCCCATAACCACCTCAAATACCTTATAAAATATGACTCTAAAAATTTTTAGAGCTACAGAACCCACAAAGTGACAGAGAGAAATAAATCTCCCACTGAAGGCAGCCTGGCAGACAGAAAGAAATGATTCATCACAGCATTCTGAGAGCAGAGCCCAGCCCCACATGAACCCACAGTTTTAGCACCAGGGCAGCCCAGACCAGTAGTAGCTGGAGGGACTTCTGGAGAGTGGATCACCAGTAGCTGAGGCAGTTTCCAGAATTATCAACCCATAAATGGCAAAATAAAAGGTCAGTGGGGGAGGAGAGAACAGAGTGTGGTCCGGCCTCTGCTCCTAGAGTGAGAAGTGGTAGAAGCAGCAGTCCTATAGCCACCTCCATGTGGCTACTTCAGAATTCCTGGCCTGAAGATTGTAGGGGGGCCAAGTGACCATTCAGAGGCTAAGTGCTCTTGCCTAAACCTAGAAAGGATCTGGATAGTGGGCTTGGGTGGTGGTCCTGAGGTGTGACTAGTGAGCCAAAGCTGGTGAGACAGTAACTATCCTAACCTACCAAGACAGCAGCCTCCTAATAGCTCTGGCATCTGCAAAAACCCCATGAATTTGGGACAGAACTCTCCTTTCTGGAAGCTGAATTTACTGTGTCAAAGAGCTCAAAAGTTAAGTAATTGGCTGACAACATAAGTAAGCAAAGGAGGCAAAGCAAGCACAGCAATCAAACCCTAGATTCCTTTTTTAGAGACAAAAAGGATCAAAACATAGAATGGGAGGAAGATAATATAGTCAAAACTCCCACACCAAAAGCTTCCAAGAAAAATATGAATTGGTTACAGGCCATGGAAGAATTCAAGAAGGATTTTGAAAATCCAGTAAAAAAAAAGTGGAGGAAAAATTGGGAAGAGAAATGAGAATGATGCAAGAAAATCATGAAAAGAGAGTCAACAACCTGACTGAAGAAAATAACACCTTAAAAAATAGATTAACTCAAGTGGCAAAAGAGGGTCAACAAGCCAATGAGGACAAGAATGCCTTAAAAAGCCGAATTTTGCAGATGGTAAAAGAATTTGAAAAGCTCGCTGAAGAGAACAATTTCTTCAGAATTAGAGTGGAGCAAATGGAAGCAAATAACTTTATAAGAAATCAAGATAATATTAAACAGATCCAAACAGAGGAAAAAAAATAGAAGGCAATGTGAAATATCTCATTGGAAAAACCACTGACCTGGAAAATGGAACCAGGAGAGACAATTTAAAAATTATTGGACTACCTGAAAGCTATGATCAAAAAAAGAAATTAGAAATCATCCTTCAAGAAATTATCAGGCAAAATTATCCAGATATTTTAGAGCCTGATGGCAAAATAGAAATTGAAAGAATTCACTGAACACCTCTTGAAAAAGATCCCCCCCAAAAATTTCTAGGAATATCGTAGCCAGGATCTGGAGTTCTCAGATCAAGGAGAAAATATTACAAGCAGCCAAGAAGAAATAATGTGCATATTGTGAAAACACTATCAGGATAACACAGGATTTAGGAGGTTCCAGAAGGGCTTGGAATGTGATATTCTGGAGGTCAAAGGAGCTAGGATTAAAACCAAGAATCACCTACCCAGCAAAACTGAGTATAAGGTTTCA